>BSBK01000417.1:597500-735527 GCA_027943335.1 Chamaecyparis obtusa
TTGAATCAACTAGTGCATGTGTGTTTAAATATAAACAACTAAAAATAAAAGTGTTGACATCTTAAGAAGGGAGTAAAGTTAATTAATATAATTAATACTTTACTCTAACACCCCCCCTTAAGATGAGCAACAATGCAGCTACAAATAATGAAAGAAGAAAGCAAGGGAAACTACAGTGTTGAAAGCATAAAAATGGGTCCTAGCAATATGGCCTGATGAGGTACCCAACACAACCAAATCTTTGTAAAATGGAGAAATAGAGAAAACCCAGTGGGAAAAAAACCCTACTCCAAAAAGAGATAGAAAAATGCAGAAAAAGAAATGGCTCAAGAGACTCTCTCAAAACCATAAGTACAACCAGCCCCCCCATGAGAGAGGGATGAGACACCAAAGCCCCCCCAGAATGATGGAACCCCTATGGAAATGATCAAACCAATGAAACTCCAATGTGGAAGAAACAAAGGCATAGAAAAAGGAAACCCCTGAATGAGAGGTTGAATTGGAAGGCCTAACTGATGCTCAAAGGAGAAAACACGAGGATCCTAAAAGGGAATCCCCAATGTAGGTGGTCTGACAGGTGTGCTGACACTGTCATGAAAGAGGAGATGAACATCCTCTATAGAATCCTCAATAAGTGCACCTGGTGGCTCAATGAATGGAGCTAGAGGGTTAGGTAGTGCTGAAGAAGAATCCTACTAAAGAGAAAAGACCTCAACAGGATGTGGTGTGGCAGTCATAGCAGTGATCTCAGGAACAATACAAAAGTTCAAGCAACTTGACTACACCACATGAGGCTCTCATGAAAGAGGAGAGTTGTGCTACGACAATGGAGATGGTGGACCAAAGTGTGAGAATGTGTAGAGATGGGTGGAATGATCAACTATCCATGTAGTAACAATTCCTCCTGTTGCACTATCCCAAATGAAGACTGAATCTGCAGTGAACTCAACTGTCTTCCCTGATCCATTGTGTGTAATCTGATAAATTGAGAGAAGGTTTACAGATAGAGATGGGATATATAATACATCATTGAATGTACCATCCTGAATGCCTACTGAACCTTTCCCATAGACTGTCAGGATAGTGTTATTCCCCATGAGAATATGAGGAATGGGAGAAGCCTCAACAGTAGAGAAGACCCCTTGTGAAGATGTCATATGGTGAGAAGCACCTGAATCCAGTATCCAAGGGACCTGTGAAGGGGATGCAATGGATGTCTGTAATGCATGACCCTGTCCAAAACCCTGTCTAGATGTTGAAGATGTGGAGGAAGGCTAAAAAGCAAACCCCTATGAGGTAGAAGAGGATGGAGAGGAAACATTGCTCTTCTAAAGAAGAGCTTGCAAATCTACAATCTATTTCTCATAGCCATCAAATCTCTTCTAAAAATAATGTGACTCGTCATGAGGTCCCTTCTGACAATAGGAACATGTAGGTCTCTCAGTCTTCTATTTCTCCTTCTTAGAAGAAGATGGTGGCTAGTAGAGTGCTGTAAAGAGGAATCTGATATCTGCTAAGATGAGGAATCTGAAATCTGCTTCGGCATCTACTTTTGCTTTCCTTTGGATGGCTGGGCAACCAATGCTTGGTTCTTTGATCCTGTTAGAGAGTCCAACTGAGTAAGCTTGTCCTGCTCTCTAGTCAAACAATCACAAAACACCTCAAAAGTGGGCATGGTGAATGTAGGTCCCAAAGCGTCCATGGTAGAATGGAAGGTAGAAGAGAAGATTTGAAAGTTTCCCTGAAGCTTAGACAGAATCAGATAAATGCATTCTTTATCAGTCTTTCACTTTCCACATCCATGTAACAAAGATATCTATTGTTTGAACTTCATTAGAAAGTCCTCAATAGAGGGAAAAGAATAAGGTACAATAGAGGTAAGCTCTGCCTCAATATAAAGTGCTCTGAACTCATTGATGGTACCGAATAATGTCTCAAATTTAGTCCACATTTGTAGAGGGGTAGTGCACCCATCAAGATGAAACTGCAAGTTGTCTGATACCTATAAAGCAATCAACCCCATAGCCTCATCCATCTTGTTTTGATGTTGCATGATCTCAAAGGGCCTCTGTAATACTGGTTGCACTACATCTAGACAAGACCAGAACCCTTTTGAACGAAGAAGCCATGTCATTAGGGTTTTCCATGTGTGATAATTATGCGGGGTTAGAAGTTCTAGACAAGAAGAGGTCTCGGCCATTGTTTTAGAAGGGGTTTTTTTTTTATAAATATCTAGTTTAACTGATAGAAACAAGAAAATAACACCCCCCCACAAGCCAAATATCGAACCCCTAAGCCTAGAATGATATGCTTTATTAAGAGAAGAGCAAAAAAACTTCAGATTTGAATCTTGTGTACCTTGAATTTTTTTTGATGAAAATAGGCAAAAATCTAGATGGTGCTCGAGAAGAGCTTTTCAGCGCTTCTTTCGGATCGAAAAATGGAGCTAATTTGAGCAAATTAGCCCCCCTGAAATGTAAAAAGGATAATTTGGCATTGATAGAAAAAAAGCAAGCTAGATGGAAAAAAAATACCAAATTAACCTTCATGAGAGCGTCGGGTTCAAAACTAGCTTTTTGGTGATATCTCATTTTTCAAAAAAACAATGCCTGGAGCTCCCAGAAAGCCAATTTGAGTGAAAGAGGCTCCAAAGACCAAAAAAAATTCAAATTTTTTTTTGTTGTTGTTCAAAAAATTGCTAGCCCCTGGTCACATGCGCTAGCGCTAAAGGGCCTGTCGCTAGCAGTCTGGGCTAGCCGCTGGTGGCTAAGACCAAGCGGTTTGGCGTTGGTGGTTGGCAGAGCGGCCGAGGGCGGTGGGTGGTGGCCGCGGCGGAGCGGGTGGTGGCCGCTGGGTGATGCCCCTAAATTTTTTAATTTTTTTAATTTTTTAAAAAAGTCATCGTACCCTCTACCTCGGTCCACATGCCAAGGCCGTACAGCCCTGGTATGACAAAAAAGAAACAAAAAATAACATCCTACAGAGAATACCAAAACCTCTCAAATCAGCAAAAAAAATCTCTAATTTGAATCCTTCAAATGCAAACAAGTTGTAGCAGATTAGGCTCTGATACCATGTAGTATTTGAGCAATACAAATCCACAAAACCTGAAGATCACCTGCATATGAAAACCTATTACAAGGAAGTAGAGACAAGAAGAGGGCAAGGGTTTGACTAAAAAATATGAAGAAGAAAATATCCTCAAATAATGAATGAATTAAATGTACAATGGATCATCCTTATAAAGGAGATCAAAAGCTTTGAAAGGCAAACCCTAGTGCATGTAATAATTAGTTAAATTATTACAAGACTAATGCATGCAAGTTTATATTTAAAACAATTAGTGCATAAGTTTGAATCAACTAGTGCATGTGTGTTTAAATATAAACATCTAAAAATAAAAGTGTTGACATCTTAAGAAGGGAGTAAAGTTAATTAATATAATTAATACTTTACTCTAACAGTTTTTTTTCCCAATCACGCTTTTCGGGATATTTTTCTTCCTCCAAAAAAGTGTAACCCACTATTGTGGGTTCACCCCATAAGTGACAAACATGTCTTTTTCTATCGTAAACTTCTTACTCTTACATTACAAAGTGATGAATGATGTGTCTAGGATTTATCCTTTTGTATGTATTTTACTAGACTTTAGTTAGACTCGTTTATGCTTACTATCATGCAAACTTGATCTACACTTAACTCTTTTTATAATCCAAAGATACTTATAATGCATTATGGTATGTTTATTAATGGATGTTGATAGATGTATGTAGATTCTTAAAATCACATGAGCAATGTGATGAATTTGAATAGATAAATGTGATATATGATGTTTGGAATACTAATGCTTTTGTAGCATTTCAACTTGGTTGATTGAGCTAATAACTAAAACTAAGAATATGAAGGTTCCTATAGCCACAAGTAGAACTTTCTAGAAAAGAATCAAACTGGTAGTCCAACTATCTTAGGCAATTGAAGAATGTGAATCACTAGGAGACATCTTCAAAGGTTGACTCTTCACCTCCAATAGGGCATTTATTGATTTTGTTACATTACTGCAAATGGGATAGTTACATTTTGATATGGTTAGAGTGATTTGGTCCTTTTAAGACTTTGTATCATTAATGTTTTCCTTTATGCACAATAAATTTCCTCCTAGATTTGAGGAAGCAATATTAGTTAGTTAGAGGTTGGAGTTATTAGGCTAAGACATATATATGAGTTTGTTGTAAACCAAAAGAGGTTAATGTTCTTTTGATATCTCTTTCCAATTGAATACAACAATATCATAATAAATTATTTTTTAATACATGAATGCATGAGTTGTTGATTTAGTTTATCTACTACATTATTCATAAGAAATTATTACCCAAGGAGCCCCACTTGAGGTAACATAGCTCCACTCTCTTTTTTGGGGTTATTAGTTAAATGTTGATTATGTTGTTTTGATTAAAGTAGTCTTACAATGTTGTTTTGGTTACTACAAATAGTATCCTATAACAAAGAATATATTTTAACTATCATAGATTCATTATCATTTTGAAATGATTTAAAGATATCTAAGATTTACTGTATCAATTCATTATTGTTTTTTGTTATCTTAGGTTGATTAATTTATGCATTCTACTTTACTACAATTGATTTCTATTAAAGTAGGACAACAACCTAGATGATGTCATGGTGAACATACAATTAAGACCCATTTCAAGTTCAAGTTTGTGTGTTGATAGGGTATGTGCAAGAGCATGAGGGGCCGAAAGTGGCAATGGGAAAAATGCATTTTCTACCTTGTCAAACATGCCAAAATCCACATTGAATTTTTGTTGGGTCTAACAAAATTTGAATTTGGTTTGGTAATACCAAACTAAATCAAAAATTAATTCCAAATTGGATATCCATTTTGAAAAACCTAAAACTATATTTTAGTAAAATTGGCATAACTTTTTGCCAATAGTGGCATGTTGTGATGGTTAAGTTGTTGTGTTGTTATTCTTGCCATCAAGGTTCAAATCCCATTGGGGGTGAGGTGCCCTATTTGTGGCCTCACCAATTCATAGCTTTGGGTCAAAGTGTGAACCCCTAAAAAAAATGGCATAACTTTTTGTAACCTCACTTTATAGTTTGGGACTATTTCCTTATAACTTCAATTGTACGATACTTATTGATGCAGGAGCATCCTTGGGAAGTTGGCAATCCTGCATGTTGGAGTGTTTTTGTGTTGCTTGGTTGTAGTGTTGACCGAGGGGCTCAGTCATTGAAGGACTCGGTTGCTGAAGGAACTCAAAAAAACTTTTGGTGCTCGATAGAATTTGTGATCGACGATGCTTGTGCTGCTCGGTCGACGTGCTTGCTCGGCGATGCTTGGCTTTCTCGGTAGTTTTCTATCGCTCAGTAGTATGGCTTACCGATTAGAGTTCTTGGAGATTTTTTGGGCCGACTTGATGTATTTAATGTGGGTAGGTTGTATTGCATTTAATATTTGTTGTTTTAGGAGCTGACTTGGGCTTAGGAGTTATTTCTTTCTTCCAACTGACTTGTGGCTGAAGAAGTAGTATTTAAGAAAGGTCTGGTGTAGTTGTTAAGGTAGGGAGAAAAGGGAGCAGAGATTCAAGTTAGGAATTTGAAGCTACGACTTGGTGAGTAGAGATAGTGGCTGAGGCTTAGGAACGAGAAGATTGCTTGGTGGTTTGCGAGCAGAAGCTTAGGTCTTGTTGGATGTTTCTACCAGATCTGGAAGCTTAGCCTATTTTTACAGATCTGGCTAGCTAGGGTTAGGGTTTGAATTGGATCTTGAGGGATCTTGCAGAACTATTACTTGCTTGGTAATTGGTCATAACCAAGAAGGCCTTACAGCCCGACACATTGCATGTATGGTATTTCAATTTTTGGATTCGATTGTGTAGGTTTTTTTAGTTATTTTATGAAGAATTCAGATTGTTGTAGATCTTGTTTTGATGTTGGATTCCTTTATGTGGTTGTTTAGCTGGGGGCTTGGACATATCCTTTGGGAATTCTCTCATCCTTGCACTATGTCAGGTGGTATCAGAGCTTGAAGTTCTTGAGTGTGTGGACAGATCGTCGAAGTTGAGGTAGTTTGCACTAGGACCTTGGGTTGGTGGTTTGTTGCCTTGGGTTTTCGAAGATCCAAAAGATGCCTCTGAGAAGATTGGAGCCTAGGGAGATTGCAAATATCTATGAAATTGTGGAGTCAAGGATTACATAGAAGGTTAAAGTTGATTTCAGATCTGAGATATAATTGATGAAGAATGACTTGATCACTGAGATTATGAGGGCTATGGTTGGTGTACCTCAGAATGCAGGCACTGAAGATGGCTATGAGAAAGCTGCTGAAGACTTTGAGGATGTTGGATCTAGTGGAGATGACATAACTAATTGAAGGGATAGATCTAGTGAAGACATAGTTGGTCAGTTGTAGAGATATGGAGCTCGGTTAAGTGTTGGTTACCGAATGGAAGTTTCTAACTTCTCTGGTACTTTGAGACTTGAGGACTTGATTGATTGGATTGGTGAGTTAGAAGACTTCTTTGAGCTTGAAGAAATTAAAGATCCTCTTAGAGTGAGGTTGGCACAGACAAATTTGAAAGGACATGTTGCTCTTTGGTGGAAAGAAATATAGAGATAAAGAGAAGATGAAGATGAAATGAAGATCAATCGATGGAGGTTGATGGTGAAGAAATTGAAAGCTAAGTTCATCCCTTCCGACTACAAACTTGAATTGTTTAAGAAATTGCAGAATTTGAAGGACAAAAAATTGACTGTTGAATACCATACCGATGAGTTCTATAAGTTGACTATTGGGTCTGGACATAGAGAATTCGGTAAGTAAAATGTAGCTCAATATGTGAATGGATTGAGATTCAATATTTAGGATGAGATTTCTATGCTGAAGATTGCTTCGGTTGAGGATGCTTATCAACATGCCATGAAGGCAGAAGATAAGTTAAATAGGAGACAACATGGTAATTTCTAAGGGAAAGAAAACCAAGATCACTCGGTGAAGGATAAGCTGACTACTGAAGATGAACCAAAACCTATTGATCTGAGGAAGAGGACAGGTAAGGTTTCCTTTAAGGGTACTTATTTTCATTATGGTGAAGAAGGACATAGAACTTATGAATGTTCCCAAAAGGCTGGTGATCAAAGAACTATTGTGGTGAATGAAAACATACTAAATGAACCTGAGGTAGAGTCATAAAACTTGTTGGTTTGAAGAACATTTCTCAGTACTAAGGTGGAACCTTGTCAGAGGAGTAACTTTTTTAGAACTCGGTGCAAGTTAGGAGGTAAACTCTGTAATGTGATCATGGATAGTGGTAGTACTGATAACCTTATAGCTGAAGAGATGGTTCAAAAACTTGGTTTGAAGAGAGTGAGACATCATTGTCCTTATAGGATTGGTTGGTTGCAAGATGTTCATTCTTTGGAAGTAAGGGAGAAATGTCTTGTTGATTTTCAGATTGGCCAGTATAAGGATCAAGTGTTGTGTGATATTATGGACATGAATAGTTGTCACATATTGCTTGGTAGACCTTGGTAGTATGATTGCAAGGCTGTGCATGATTCTGTAAAGAATGTGTTTACTATTGAGAAAGGTGGCAAAAAAAATTTCCTGATGCCTTTGCTAAATGCAACACTCGGTAGGAGGAACCTAAGTTTTGGAAGCTGAGTTGAGTTGATGGATCCTGAGAGGGTTGGAGATTAGTATGGAGAACAGACCTATGGATTGTCAAGGAAAGACTTGAGAAGGAAAAGAAAGCAAAAGTGGGTTTGGGGTAAGAATGTTAAAGATTTGAAGGACATGTATGTGAGGAACCAGTTCGGGGTTTATATGTTGAATCCCGTAAGATGTTCTTCCAGCCTTTGAGAACATATTTTTGCATCTAGGGTGTCTGATGCAGGAGCATCCTTGGGAAGTTGGCAATCTCGCATGTTGGAGTATTTTTGTGTTGCTCGATTGCAGTGTTGACTGAGGGGCTCAATCATTGAAGGAATCAATCACTGAAGGAACTTGGAAAAAATGTTGGTGCTCAACAGAACCTTTGGTCAGCAATGCTCGTGGTGCTCGATTGATGTGCTTGCTCGGTGATACCTCGCTTGCTCTGTAGTTTTATATCGCTTGGTAGTTTGGCTTACCGACTAGAGTTCTTAGAGATTCATTGGGCCAACTTGATGTATTTAATGTGGGTAGCTTGTATTGCATTTAATATTTGTTGTTTTAGGAGCCGACTTGGGCTTAGGAGTTATTTATTTCTTCCAGCTGACTTGTGGTTGAACAAGTAGTATTTAAGAAAGTTCTAGGGTAGTTGTTGAGGTAGGGAGAAAAAGGGAGCAGAGATTCAAGTTAGGAATTTGAAGCTACGACTTGGTGAGTAGAGCTAGTGGCTAAGGCTTAGGAACAAGAAGATTACTTGGTGGCTTGTGAGCACAAGTGTAGATCTTGTTGGATGTTTCTATCAGATTGTTGTGGCCTATTGTTACAGATCTGGCTAGCTAGGGTTAGGGTTTGAATTGGATCTTGAGGGATCTTGTAGAATTATTACTTGCTTGGTAGTTGGTCATAACCAGGAAGGCCTTACTGTTACAAGTAGTGGTTGCCATTGCACTAAAAGATCGACCTGTTAATGCTCGATACAACCACTAGACTTATAGAAGACACAGGAGGCTATTAAACCATGTCATGAATCCCGAGGGGAGCGCTGACCATTTTTCCAACAACCTCCCCCTCAGCGTTACCCGATGGGATTCGAACCTATGACCAAGCTCTGATACCACTTGTTACAAGTAGTGGTTTCCATTGCACTAAAAGATCGACCTGTTAATGCCCGATACAACCACTAGACTTATAGAAGACACAAGAGGCTATTAAACCATGTCATGAATCCCGAGGGGAGCGCTGACCATTTTGCCAACACTTACAGCCCGACACATTGCATGTAATCAGTTATTATGAATAAATAATTCAGATTGTTGCAAATCTTGTTTTGTTGTTGGATTCATTTATGTGGTTGTTTAATTGGGGGGCTTGGACATCTCCTTTGGGGATTCTCTCGACCTTGTATTGCGTCACTTATTTCTATTATATCTTATACTTTAAAGAGTTTGGATAGTAACAATGCGTTAATTGCAAATATCTAACTAATATTGCAATGAGGATAAAATGATAGAAATAATCTTGGGTTCACAATAAATAACCTAGTATCCCAATTCTTTGGAAAGGCTTATTGGATTATTATGGGATTTACATGGATCTGGATATCTATTAGTATGTAAGATCATGGAATGTGTTAAATTGATATTAGTATATCGAGCAATTATGAGTCACTATCTGATATATTCTTAGAAATTTGATTTGAGGTTCATGAAAATCAATATTCTCCTCTTCCTTTACCTATCCAACGGCTCTTGCGGAGCACTTCATATTCAAATCAAATTTATATATTAAACCAAAACTACCTCTTATTCCCTAATGAAGTTCACATGTAGCATTCTATAGATTTCTATTTAATTCATACATGCTTTCCAACAATGTGAATGCCACCTTTCCTCTCCCTATTCTACCTTGAAGAGTTTTGTATAATCTAGGTTCCTTAGATGTCACTTTGGAATGGTCCTCTTATATTTCTTCTTTATTCCAGCATTTTATTCACTTTAATATTTTTTATTATCAGAAATGAAAGTGTCTTTTTTATATCTTTTTTTTTCTCTTCCACGATGTTTGGGAAAATGGACTTGATCTCCATTTTATATCTTGCAAAAAAAAGGTTTTATCCTTTTGATGTCTAATTAGTTTTTCCAAATCGTGAATCTTCATAACATAAATAAATTGATTTGTTAATTGTTGTCTTTTTGAGTTACATGGAAACATACTTAGCACCTCCTTAATTGTTTTTTATTAATTTCTTACAAACATTATCATTGATTAAATTTCCCTTCCACCATTGCTGATTATAGGCTTAATGTATTTATAAGACACATACACTAATCATTTTTTTAAAGTGTTGTCTTCTTATTCAAACCAGATAAGACAAATATTGTCTTATTCTTATTTTATTTTTTTCTATTTTTGTCTTATTTGGTTTTCTTTTGATATGTAATGCCTCTCCCATAGTATGATTTTCTATATGTTATGGTTATTTTAGGATGATGAATTATATGTTAGGATATCATTGATGCTTATGGTTTTACTGACCTCATACTTGCATGTGTATGGTTGATGTGTATGTTTTGACTTTTATGTATGATGTCCCTGATGTGGTTGAGGGACAGAGTCATAGTTACTTTCTTGCAAGATCCACACGATCGGTCGATCCCTGCCATTGTTCAAGTTTATATTTATACATGTATGTACATGCTTATCTTTTATGCAAGTTTACAGGTACCGGGCATCGACTTCCCTAAATTTTCAGGATGAGTGTGCCCTATCACAAAATATCAATGATAAGAGAGGGGAGATAATATAAAAATCCAAATCCCAACCCCAACCATTGATTGTCCTAAATATTGGGCAAGTATCTATTCTACTCATCTAAATTCATCAAAGTGACATAAATTTGCGAGCCCTTCCTTAGTGTCTATTGATATAGAGCTAGTCATTTTTCAGATTTTGGGAGTCGAGTGGATTTGTTTGTGTGAATTATTTAATATAATTAATTAAGCTAGGAGTAGTTTTGAGATTTGAATATTTATATTTTTTGAATGTGGTAATATTAGATATAAAGTATGTTTAATTATTAAGGGTAATTAAATACCTTTGTTAATTAAATGATTAAGTTAAAAGATTTAATTTGGAATTAAAGGGTTTAATTAATTATTAAATCCTAATTTAAATTAAAGGGCATAGATGATTTATTTAATATTTGATGTATTAGTTTGTATAGTTAATTATGTGTTAAAAGTATTTATTGTTTAATTAAATAATTATATGCAATTTAAGTTGCACATTTGGTTTAAGTGAAATTGAAATTATAATTAAAGTTAAAAAGTTGAGTTAGAGTTTTATTTTAAAAGTGCATTATTTATAATTAAGTTATTTTATCATGCAAATAGAGAGATAGAGAGTTGAGTTCTGCTTTAGAGTTTGCATGTTTTAGAAACCCTAGGAGGGATAAGTTTTCTTTATGTAGCGATTTTGGGTATTATATTCATTACGTCTATCAGGTTTTAGAGGAGCTCTGAAAGAATTGGAAGAATTTTAGGAAAGCTTGTTTTGGTGGGCATTGTTTTGTGATTGTTTGAAGGCTTGGATTTTGAAGGTTGGCTTGGGTCTTTCTTGGCTTCAGATATTTAGACGTTGATTGAGGTAGGGTTTGAAACCCTCGCATTTTGCAAATTCTTCTTTTGAAAAGATTGTATGCTTCGTGTTTGGGATTGTATGTGTTTGATTTAAAATTGACTTTTGTTTTAATTTTGGGTTGTTGTTGTGAAAATTTGTATTAAATTAATGTTAGTTGATTTGGTATTTCATTTTGGGTGTTTCGAAAATCCTAGAATAAATCATAGGAAATTGGGTGAGTTTTCTCAATTTGGGTATTTACCCAGGAAAATTAATATTTGGCTCTCAATATGTTGCTAAAAGATTGAATTGGAAAATTTCATGTGGAATCAAAAATTTTAGATGTTAGCTTTGTCTAAAAATCTAGTTTTCCATTTGAGGAAATTAATTTTTTCAAAGAATATGTATGGGTTGCATGCATGTAGGTTTGATTGTTTGAACCCCTTGTCTTTTCTTAAAAAATATATATTTATATAAAAAAAAAAGATAATATTTTTTTATTGATGTTACATCCCAGAATTTTTCTGGTGAATTTTATTTTAAAAATGTAATAATAATAATAAATTAATATATATTATGTGGGGGTGGGGGTCTCACCCCTCACCTGACACTCCAAGGGAGGTTTTGTGGCAGCTGCGACTGCCCATGACAGTCAAGGCTATTGGTGGCAACTTGGCTGTCATGGCAGCTACAACTGCTCATGGCAGTCAAGACTGTCGCATGACATCTTGGCTGTCGTGGCAGCTTAGGTTGCCCACGACAGTCAAGACTATCGTAAGGGGCAGCCATGGGGTGGGGTCGTGACTTCCCCCCCCCCCCCCATGCAGATTTTTATTTATAATTTTTTTATTTAAATTTTTAAAATTTATTTAATTAAATTTATTTTTTAATTTAACTTTTAAATTAGTTTAATTTAATTTCTTTTAAAAGTACTTTAATTAATATTTAGTTAATTTAATATTTAAGTTAGTTATTTTAAATTGTATTTAAATATTAATATTTAATAATTGAATTTTCTTTGATTAAATAATCAACTAATTTTATGGATATGCATTTGGTTATTTAAAATATTGGTTTTATAGTTTTATGAGTAGATGATTTATCACATATGGGCGTGAATTATTTTGGGGATTGTAATTATTTGAACCTTACTGAACAGTCTCACAATAGGTAAAGATAATCATGCCATTGTCTCTCTTAGGGGTAATATATCTATGCCAAGGATTACCTATTCCCATCATGAAATGCATTTACATTGTCAACCCAGGGATGTATACTTGAAATGGGACAACACAGTTTGTGCACTAAGTTCCTTTAGGAGTCATAACACCTATGCTGCAAGAAGATAAAATGCATTAAAGGAATCTATGTTATTGTTGCAGGAAGGTAAACACACTCGACTACTTGATAAAATTACTAAAGAAAGCTTGTGAAATGAATCTAACCTATCTAACAATTCAAAACATTCACTATGTCTATCTTCTGCAAGTGTTGCAGGAACGACCACAGTAGTAATGTTGCAGGAGTAAAATAGTAACTCTACTTGAAAGCAAGGAAAATGCGGGAAAAAAATCTACTCTAACTTAATCTAATCCACCTCCCAAGTGGGCCCCCTTGGTTGGATTCTACTAACTACCAACACAGAAAATAATCCAAAATCACTCTTCCATTAATTCTTCTTAACTGGTTACATAACAATTGAACAACTCATGAGCAACTTCTGTTATACTGAATACATAATTCTATATTTTCTCATTACCTAACTAAGTCGATCAAATCCCTTTTTAGAGAGGATTGATGCTTATTGAAAACATAACAGAAAAGTCTGACTAAACCTCGCCAAATAAGGAGGTGGTAAAACAACCACGACATATTACAATTACTGCAGATAACAAAATAACAATTTCTGAGGAAATATAGCAAGACTTATTTACTATATTCTCTGGAACAACAACTCCTTTCTAGGCATGACATATCCCTCGAAACCATGCTGGATTCTTCCACCATGACTGGTCTTCTAACACTCCTTTAATGCGGTTGCACCACTCTTCGAACTACTCCTTGTTTACCTAAAAGGTTAGTAACATTCGATACACATATGCAATTCAACATTTCAACCCCTACTCAAATGTTAGAACACAACTTAAAATAACTATATGAAGTACTGCATTATTATATTTATAATAGTCAGCAAAACATGTCATTCAAGCTACCCATAGGCTTTGTGGATTTAGTTGTACTTAGCATAAGTTCACATAGGTATAAGTCATAAATATTTTAGAAATGTCTATTAGAGCATAGAGAGGGTCAACAAAGTATGAAGATTATAACAAAATTGAGACATTAATTTGTCTCATCATCTGCCCCCTACTAACAGAATGATTGTCCTCAAGCATTATATTTCTTGTCTATGGTCCTAAAATCACCGACAGTCATCTTCCCCTTCTTTCCACTCTTGAAAGTGTAGTAAAATCCTCTTGTTCTTTCCAATTAATCTCCTCGGTGCTCCTCAACCAATTGATCCAATCTAGTAGCATTGATGTCGTATAGGGGCCAAAGGAGTGTAGGTGGTTGGAAGGATAAAGGCATCCATAATTCCCTTCTGACCTGTCATCCCAACTGCATATATTTAGTTACTCTATGCACAACTACTTCGAAGTTAATTGGGCTGTGTGGCTTTGCTTTCCTGAAAGCTTCTAGCAATCTGCTCCACCGACTTCTTACCCCCGAAAGAGCTCTTTGGGCTATAAAATTGCACAATATTTGATAGTCTCTGTAGACCTTATCTCTCAATGTAAAGACTTTCTCCCTGATTTCAGGCTTCTATTTTCCATATGTCAAATTGAGCCAATCCCTCAAAAGGACATCAGGCTTATGTGACTCAACCCTTAATGGTAAGGGTTCAGATTTTTCTAGATCCCTGTAATTGTTCAACTATCTGTCATAGTTTTCTTCATTATGCATCCATGACATCAGAGCCATTAAGAAAATAGCCCCTATATAGAGCAGAGGATTCCACTTTGTTTCATGTGGGATGATAAAGTTGTGCAAATAACTCACATAATAAATTTTGTTGCCATGGGGGAAGAGTTTGATATATTCCATACAAATCTTGGGCTAACTTGAACTCACAATCAATACTCTTCATGGTCATCAAACAAAATAAATTGTTCTTTTAAACAAATAGCATATACCCTAGGTGGCGGTCTACAAGCTATGACCTGATCGGCTAGTTTTAGGGCCTTGTCCATTTGTTGTTTTTGTTTCTTTAGTTGCTCCCTAAGAGATTCAATTTCCTCATCCTTATCAAATATCACTTTATGCATTTGATCTCTTTCATGTCTCCACTAGGTCTTTTGAAAAACAAAATGATTATATAGGTTAAAGAGTACAAACTAAATTGTTTGTGAGGGAAATTCTTGCAACACAACTTTCTTTTTCTTTTCTTTGGCAGCTTGCTGAAAATACTTAGTGAACCATGTGGATCTGTAGGGTATAATGGAAACATTGGAATATACAGGGTGCTGCAGAGTAGGTTGATCATTCACATGAATGTTGTCTTGTACTACATTTGGGCTTGGCTTAGGCATTCCTTGATCATCCTGTGGCATGCTACTATCAGGTGCTTGCACATTTTGAGATTCTTCCATATTTTGAGGTTCCACCCGCAAAGGGGAGTCATCAGGAATATTTTAAACAGAGGGTTCTGGATTAGGTTTTGGTACTAAAACATTTGGAATTCCAAGGGAAGGTGAAGAGACTTGTCCTTTCATGCGAGGGCTTCTACGCACAGTTGCCTCTTCAACCACTACAATTTTATCTTGATGAGATCTTTTTGGCCTTTGTCCTGCAAGAATAGACATTGCATGACTCGACCTTTTTCTTTTATTTATTTGGGCTACAGGGTTTTTCATTTCACCTTCTAGGTTAGGGATGTCTTTTTCAACTTTCTATTTTCCTTTCTTTGTGGAAGAACTAGGTATATCACTCTTTGGAGTGGGATCATCAGAGTTTTTTTCTAGGGACAATTCTAGTTCTTTTCCTTTTTCAGTTGTTTCTTCACTAGGCCCAGAAGACTCTGCTTCATTCCCTAGAGGTTGAGCAACAAGGTTAACTTGGGGTTGCAAGGTTTTAAATTGAACAAATTCTGCCCAGGACATGGGAGAGACATCCCTAAGGGAGTTTTCAACCAAAAGATTTATTAGGGCATGGTGGATTATGGAATTTGTATTACCCTTTTGTGTTTCTTCGGCACTAATGCTTAACATATTATAGAGAAAATTAGGAACATTGACCTGAACATTATGCCTTAAATAGCTAAGAAATTTGAAATGGTGGGCATGCAGGTTTGAGAATCTTCCTTCACAAGTTAAATACCTGATAACATGGTTAGCCAATTCTGGAAATGGTGGTGGAAGAGACAACCTCTTGCATCCCTGCTTAGTGATTTCAAGCGGAGGATCACCCGATCAGGAGAATTGAGCTTGAGATGACCTGGTGTCATGCTCATTAGGATAATACTCTCCAACGACTGGTAATCCAGTGACCTCTGTAATTCTTTCCTCAGTAGAAACAACTATTAAACCCCACACAGTTGCTTGTCCCTCTTCAAAAGTGCCCATAAATTCTACTGCAACCTCCTCATTGAATTCTGTCAACTGAAGGAAATACCCTTGCCAGCCTCTTGTATTAAATATTTGAACTGCTTCAACATTCGTCAGTAAAATACCATGGATGACTAGTTCATGTCTCTATAATTTTCCCCCCATCTTAATAATGCCCAGTCTTCAATTTTGCTGCTCTCCAATTCACTCCCAATCTTTGGTCTTCTTACACTCTGCAAATACCTTCTTCTTGAAATCCCAATTGCTATTCTTGAGAATACCAATTTTTGCTTACATTACCTCTGTTATGCTTGACATGAACAATAATAATGACATTTATTACATTAGACATCAGAGTCTTAAGTGGGAGTTATCTCATAATTTAATTATGGTCCTTTCAGGTCATGTCAAGCTCAAAAAATTGGAATTTGAAAGTACAACAAATGTGTTGGATTAAAAGAATTAATAGAACGCAGCCTAAGTACAACATTGATGTGATGAGGATGTGACTAGGGTGACTTAGGAATAACACTTATAATTTATTACACTTCCCTTGCCCCCTACTAAATATCAAAAAGTATCCTCACTTGATAAATTTTGCAAAAAGTTGGGAAACTGGTGTAATGCCTATATTATTCATGTAATGCAGTACTAGATATAAGTATTCAAACCTATGTGCTAAAAATGAATAAAGAGTTAAAAAGTTGTACCTAGTGATTAGTTACCATACCCATGAATGCGAGCTGATGAGAGTGTCAATTTCGGTGGTCACATGAAAGTGCTGACATGGTATTTTATTGAAAGCATTAAAATAGAAATTGTGGGTGACGTGGTGTTTGAGAGGGTGGTAGACATAGAAATGAGATGAGTTGGTGAGAAGAAGAGAGAAAATTGAAAGAAGAAGTATACTTCATATTAAATGAAGTTTTATTATGGGAATTTTCAAAGGCATGTTATGGTGAGGCTGCAGGAAGAAGGTTTTCACCTTCTGCTGCAGGAACTATTTCCTGAGGGGCTATTAAACTTTGCCTACTAAACTGCTTCAATAATTTTTCCTTGGTTTGAGGCTTGTGATACAGGCGTAGGTGGTGTCCATTGACAAGCAGCTTAAATTGGACTGGATTAAGTGTGGTCAGTTGGACTGCCCCATTATCAAAGACATATTGAATTTCATATGGCCCCAACCATCTGGTCTATAGCTTCCCTGGAATCTCCTTGAATCAAGAATCATAGAATAGAGCCCAATCACCTACTTGAAAGTGTTTATTCCTGATATGTGAATCATTCCACCTCTTCCTTTGGTTCTGGATTAGATATGTTATTTCCAATGCTGATTTCCGCATTTCATCTAAGGAGTTGAGGTAGATTAGGCATTTTGTTTGTGCTACAGGAAGATTGATGTTCAACTCCAGAGCTGTGTGCAATGTTTTGTATCCAAATTCTATGGGCAACATTGCTGCCTTTCCATACACTAATTCAAATGGCGTAAATCTTGTTGTGGTCTTCCATGTTGTACGATAAGCCCAAACTTCTTCAGTTAACCGACTGCTCCAATCCCTATGATGCAATTGCACTATATTTGTTAATATTTCCTCTATCTCTCGATTGGTGACCTCTACCTATCCATTCGCTTGCAGATGATAAGGACTAGACTTCTGATGTCTTATGTTATACTCCTTCATCAGCTCAGTGATTAGATTTGAAGTGAGTTGTGATCCCTGGTCTGTGACTGATTCTCTTGGGACTCCATAACGGGTAAAAATATCTTCATAGAAGAATTTAGCTACTTTTTCATCTCTAGCATTCTGCATTGCTTTCACTTCCACCCATTTTGTCAGATAATCTGTGCATACCAGGATATAAGATTTTCCATTTGATGGAGGATCAGTTGGTCCTATGAATTCCATACCCCATTTATCAAAGGGTGTCATCACCACTTGTGGATTAAGTGGCATCTCATTTGATTTTGTTGGATGACCCATCCTTTCACATTTATCACATTTTTTTGTATAACTAGCTACATCTTTATGTAATGTTGGCCAATAATATCCTATTGTTAATATTTTCAGGGTTGTTCTCTTTGCTGCAAAGTGACCTCCACATGGCTCGTCATGACAAGCATGGAGTATGTCATATATTGCATCTTCTCTCACACATCTCCTCATGATCTGATCTGGACTAGTGTAAAATAGATTGTTATCTATCCATGAAAATTGAAAGCTTTTCTCTACAAGATTTTTCCTATCCTTCTGAGAAAAATGTGGGGGCATCTTATTTTCTGCAAGATAATTGGCTATGTCTTCATACCATGGGTTTTTGATTGTTATGTGGAACAAGTGTTCATCTGGAAATGTATCTTCAACCTGAGTGGTGTCTTCATCAACATTTTGTAGTCTAGACAAGTAATCAACAACTAAATTTTCCTTCCTTGGCTTATCAATAATTGTTATATCAAATTCCTACAACAGTAAAAGCCATCTTGCTAGTCTTCCTATTATAGCAGGTTTGTTCATTAGATATTTTATTGCTGAGTGATTAGTGTGAACAAAAATGGGATAGCCTATGACATAGTGTTGGAATTTGTTCAATGCATAAACTACAGCTAGGAGTTCCTTTTCAGTAACTGTGTAGTTCAATTCAGGGCCATGGAGGCTTTTATTGATATAGTAAATTACATTCTCAAGGTTAGTAGGCTTTTGTCCTAGCACAACACCTATGGCATAATCTGATGCATCTATATGGATGTGGAATGGAATAGACTAATCTGTTCCTTTGAGGACTGGTGCAATTGTTAGAAGTTTCTTTAGCTGCTGGAAGGACTCATCACATGCTCATGTCCATATAAATTCAGCTTCTTTTATAAGCAGAGTGTACATAGGACTAGCAATTTGACTGAAATTTTGAATAAAGCATCTATAGTATCCAGCATGTCCTAAGAAATATCTTACATCTTTTTTCTTAGTAGGGGTAGGTAATGTGAGTATTACCTCAACTTTAGCTGGGTCCACTTGAATTCCTACTGCTGAAATAAAATGCCCAAGTACTACTCCTTCATGTATCATTATAAAGTATTTCTTACTATTAAGGGATAGATTATGTTCCTTACATCGGATTAGCACCTTTTCAAGATTCTTCAAAGCCTCTTCAAATGTCATTCCAAATGTTGTAAATTCATCCATATATATCTCCATACAATCATGTGATATGTCAGCAAAAATACTAATTACAGCCCTCTAGAATGTTGCTGGTGCATTACAGAACCCAAAAGGTATGACTAAATATGCATATGTCATCCATGGACATGTGAATGTAGTCTTCTCCTAGTCTTTTGGAGCAATAGTTATCTGATTGTATCCACTATATCCATCAAGAAAGGAAAAACACTTCCTATCGACTAAAGTATCAAGTACTTGGTCAATGAATGGTAATGGGAAGTGATCTTTCTTTTTTGCTTTGTTTAACTCCTTGTAATCCACACAGAATCTCCATTTACCCCCCTTCTTGGGTACTATAACCAAAGGTGATACCCATTTACTATCAGATATAGGATATGTAAAGCCAACATCTAATAACTTTTATAATTTAGTTTTGACTATCTCCCTTAATGCTGGATTAATCCTCCTTTGAGGTTGACAGAGTCGTAGACTTCCTTCATTTATATAAATCCTATGAGTACATAGTGTAGGGCTTAATCCCTTCATGTCCCCATAGTACCATGCAAAGGCTTTCTCATGTGTTTGCAATAGTTTGGTTAGTTGCTTCATCTGTTGTGAAGGTAACTTATTATTCGCATGGAGATTATGACCCTTAGAAAGCTCAATAGTAGTTGTAAGGTCAAGCATGGACACTTCAGTGATAGGACTTGTGTTTACTTCACTAGGTAGAAACTGATGAATAATATTGGGTTCTGAAGGTAATAGATAGTTCTTAAAATTGTCTTCATATGTAGTTAACTCTAACACAGAACTTTCAGATATATCTTTGATTACAACACAGTCATTATTAAGAATGCTCCGAATGAATTCATCTTCCTCTTGCAGCTTTAGAAAAGATTGCCTATGTAACATCATGAGTTGAACCATAGAATTCAGTTCTTCTTCTCCATCTCCTAAATTTGGCCATATAGGTGTACTTAAATCTGGCTGCGGTTGAGCTGGAGGATACAATGCTAGTTTTCTTAGTGGCTTTCCCATCTAAAATTGTCATGTTCCTTGATATATAACTTATGTTTGCATCAGCTTTTTCCAACCATGGAAGTCCTAGGATAACAGGGTAACCAACAAGATTGACCTTTGGTGATAGAATCATGAAATCATCAGGGTACTCCCAAGAGTCTAATGCAACTATTATGTCTTCTATCATTCCATCAGGGGTGACAGTAGAGCTATCTACGAATTGCAATATTATTGGAGTAGCTCTCAACCCTTCAATGCTTAGTTTGTTCATAGTATCCTTGGTCATTACATTAATGGCAGCACCTAAGTCTATTAATGCATTTTTGATAGATTGACCATTAATGATGATGTTCACAACTGGACTCCCTGGATCTGAATATTTTGGTATTACCAGTTTTCCTAACATGATATCAGCCAATTTTCCTATAACATGAACTGTTGTAGGATCCTTTTTCTGTCTTCCAAGCTTTTTAAGACAAGCTTCTTTTATTGCTTTTCCATAAACTAGAACATCCTTTATTGCTTGAAACAGGGGAATCTGGACATGCATGTTCTTTAGCTGGTCAATGATATCAAATGGTTGGTCTTCTTTTGGTATGGGCTTGTCCATGCTGAGCCTCTAAGGAAAAGGTGGTTTAATTGATGTATGAGCATTAGCTGAGTTGGAAACATTCTCTGGGGCAATAGTATTTGGCAAAGCATTCTCTGGAATCAGTACTGATGTTGCAGGAAGGTCTGGCACTTCAGTGATAAGGTGTGGTTTAGGTGTAGGCAAGGTATTATCTGATCTTAAATGTATATAAGCTATGTTAAGTGCATAGGTAGGGTACTGTTGAGCATCAGTAGCATAAATTTGTTGTTGTGGTTGTTAGCTATTGGGATTTAGTTGTGGTTGAGCAGGTAACTGTGTTTGCTTTTGAGGACCTGTATTTGCAGGTGGTGGCATTATTGTAGGTATATTTGTTGGAGGCGGTAAAGGTGGATATCCAAGATTTGGATTAGGCCATTTCTGAGGTCCTCTCCACTGATTAGTTGGCTTCCAATTCCCTTGTGGTTGTTGCCATTGGTTTGGAAATTATGGCCATTGGGATTGTTGTGGAGGATACCATTGATTCTATTGATTATTTGGCTAAGCATTATTCCAAGTGGGTTGATTATACTGCGGAGGACTTTGGACATTACGGTTTTGCCACTGACTATTATAAGGATTTGAAAATTTTAATGGGTCTTGAGGCATACCTTATCTCATGGCCCATGGCTATTGTTGAGAAACAAAGAATACTTGCTCGTCCTCTCCTTCTATCTTTAAGTATTCAGTTGGAAGATGCTGATTTTCTAGGTTTGTGACCAATTTGCATTGACAATCCTTCTTTTTTTTGCGGCAATGAGAACATTATTCAGCTAGCTACACCTCCACATCTGCATGTTTCTTCTTGGCAGTCATCATGTCTAAGCATGTAGCGACATCATATATGATGTCTTTCTTGAAGTCTGACAATAGGTTTGAAATCTCCATCTTTGAAATACCAGAGCCACTTCCTTTAGCCACCATTGATCGAAATCCCCTTCCTTTCTTGACTACTGCTCTAGAATAGTTCATACAAATCTTCTGAAGGTCATCCCAGGAAGACTGAGATATATCTCCTCCAGCCATGAGGTCCAAGGCTTCAAGACAGTTTTCATTCACTCCTCTTAGAAAAATCAGCTTCTATGAATCCTCCTACAATGCATGTTGAGGGTTCTTTTGTAAGTAAAATAAGAAGTGTGATATGTAGTCCTCTAATATCTCATCTTCCCTTTGTGACATACAGAAGATGTCATCTCCTTTTGAATCACTTCCCTTGCAGTATTCCTTATACTTCCTTAAAAATAAATCTCTCATCCTGTTCCAATTTGCTACTGCATTTTCTCCTAAGCCCATGAACCATCTGAGAGCTGACTCCTTTAGTGTTGCTGGAAACAACTTAATCTTATGACTGTCAGTATTATAGTCAAAACTTTGACATAGTATGTCAAACTTGGAAAAAAAAGTGTCAGGATCCTCTATGATGAGGCCATAGAACTTTTGTAGTGCTAAAGTAGGTATGTACTTGAGATTAGGATTGTTGATAAGACTTGGAATAGGAAATGGGAATGTAGGAGTTGCCATTAATGGAGGTGTGGGATATTGAAACTATGACTGGAAAGTATTGTTGACTGGAGGGTTTTGGATAGCAGGTGGTCCTGGACTGGGATTATTATGGAAGCTGGCTAATATTTATGTAAAAGGATAGAGGTCAAATATTTCATGAGTGTCTTCTTCTATTGAAGATGATGCAACAAACTCGGGACTTGCGTCAAGAAATGGTAACTCAAGTTCTTCAAATTCTCTTTCAGTTTAACTGGTTCTTTTGGAAGAAATCTACCATGAACATCTTGCCTTCTTCGATGCATGTAAGTAAGTTGATGAATTGTGAAGCAAGCTCACAACCACTCTATTTTTACTAAAAAACAAGAAACTAATCTGAAAAATAAAGGACTCATTAAGGTTCCTAGTTCGACACCATCCCCAGCAATGACGCCAAAAAATGAACAGTCTCAGAATAGGTAAAGATAATCATGCCATTGTCTCTCTTAAGGGTAATATATCTATGCCAAGGATTCCCTATTCCCATCATGAAATGCATTTAGATTGTCAACCCAAGGATGTAGACTTGAAATGGGACAACACGGTTTGTGCACTAAGTTCCTTTAGGAGTCATAACACCTATGCTGCAGGAAGATAAAATGCAAGAAAGAAATCTATGCTATTGCTGCAGGAAGGTAAACACACTCAACTACTTAATGAAATTACTAAAGAAATTTTGTGAAATGAATCTAACCTGTCTAACAACTCAAAACATTCACTATGTCTATCTTTTGCAAGTGTTGCAGGAACATCCACAGTAGTAATGTTGCAGGAGTAAAATAGTAACTCTACTTGAAAGCAAGGAAAATGCAAGAAACAAATCTACTCTAACTTAATCTAATCCACCTCCCAAGTGGGCCACCTTGGTTGGCTTCTACTAACTACCAACACAGAAAATAATCCAAAATCACTCTTCCCTTAATTCTTCTTAACTGGTTACATAACAATTGAACAACTCATGAAGAACTGAAAAGAGAAACTTCTGCTATACTGAATACATCATTCTATATTTTCTCATTACATAACTAAGTCTATCAAATCCCTTTTTAAAGAGGATTGACGCTTATTGAAAATATAACAAAAAAGTCTGACTAAACCTCACCAAATAAGTAGGCAGTAAAACAACCATGACATATTACAATTACTGTAAATAACATAATAACAACTTCTGAGAAAATATAGCAAGACTTATTTCCTATATTCTCTGGAACATCAGCTCCTTTCTAGGCATGGCATATCCCTTAGAATCGTGCTGGATTCTTCCGCCATGACTGGTCTTCTAACGCTCCTTCTTTAATGTGGTTGCACCACTCTTCGAACTACTCCTTGTTTACCTGAAAGGTTAGTAACATTCGGTACACATATGCAAGTCAACATTTCAACCCCTACTCAAATGTTAGAACACAACTTAAAATAACTATATGAAGTACTGCATTATATTTATAATAGTCAGCAAAACATGTCATTCAAGCTACCCATAGGCTTTGTGGCTTTAGTTGTACTTAGCATAAGTTCAAATAGGTATAAGTCATAAATGTTTTAGAAATGTCTATCAGAGCATAAAGAGTGTCAACAAGGTATGAAGATTATAACAAAATTGAGACATTAATTTGTCTCATCACTTACTGGTTTAATTTAGTTGTTGGGGTTTTAAAGTCAACTTATGAGTAATATACACCCGAGGTTTTGGGACTTTGGGATTATTTGTCTTGATGTCTTTATATGCATGTTATATATCAGTTTTGATTCGATCTTCTTTATCCAACCTTGTCCATTGGAATTCTCTTATTTGTTATGAATACCTAGATGGTGTAGGCATTATGTATGTATATATTTTAATGTTGAGATAATGTTCTTGATCATTCTACTCAACCTGGTTTTGTGTTGAAGTTGGTGATTTATGTGAGCACTTTGAGGGTGTATTTATGATGTCATGATGTGTTGTAAGAACTGGAAATTGACCTTTATACATTTATGTAACCTATGTAGTTATTTATGATTGTAAGTGTAGAGGAGGTTAAATAGGAACATTTTAGGGGAGTGGCTTATAATAGGGGTATGGAGCCCAAAGAGGCTAGTACCAAAGAAACCTATCATAAGTTGTTTAATAAGTGATAACCTAATAATAAAACTTGGGGATAACATTAAATACAAGATTGATCATTGATGCCTCACCCTTGCCTTGAGTGCGTGTATAGGCTAAGGATGGGAATGATATGATACCTAGAGAGTAGGTATGGTTAGAATTCTTCATCTTCATGAGAGGGTATTCTAGTTCCGCATGGGTCATGTTGAGGGTATGGGGTCTAGGGTAACTCAACCTGATAAACGCTTGAGGGTCCAGGGTCTAGAGAGACCAGTCTAGGATAGATCAAGTAGTTGTCCATGTGATGACACTCGCATAGTTTGTAGCCTAGAATTCTCCTCCATAGTTTCCCCATTTTCCTTTGGGGGTGTGTGCTTGTTGTCTCATTATTATCGGGTGGTTTATTTTGTATTATTTGGTGATTGTATATGTGTTTGATATTATAATATTTTGTATTTTGGAATGCGTTGGTTATTTGATGTTTGTTTATCTTTAGTTGGTGTTACTCTTGATTTAGAAATCCTTCATGACCTTTTCTTAGTTATCTTTGATTGAGTTTGTTATCTGAGTGGGGTTTGTTATTATCTCCTCAGCATGATGGGAGTGGACCTTTGGTTCCATGAGGTCAGATGGTAGTGTTTTATTTTACCATTTGAGATTCTAACGATATAGCGGTGTTGGAGGATGCTCTTTGTTGTTACCTTCTTAATCTTCATTGGAGGCTTGTTCATTTCTATCTTTTGATGTTCATGATTATATCTTGTATCAGTGCTTCAAAGTTGCAGATATTATATTATATTTTGTATTCGATTACTATGACATATCCTATGACTTGTGTAGAGGATGCTGTATCATTATGTATACCTTATGGTATTGGATGTAATTGTTATTCATATGAGTTAATTATAATTATTCTTAATCTAAATATTTATTTTGTAATACGTAGTTCTACGTCATGGGACCCTCGAGGATTGTTAACTGTAATTGAGTTGTACATATGTACTTATTTGTATCTTATGGTTGTATTGCTTTCACATTGTTATCATCATTGTTTGTAAACACTTAAGAAAAAAATTATTCTATAAACATAGTGACTTGTATTAAGTTAAATTCTCTTGGGTTCCCTGGTGGGGCATTACATGATACTTATATAATTTTGTCTCATTTCTTTATTTCTTTTTAGAAACTTGTAATATATTTATTAATTTATTATTATTTACTTATTTAATTTTACATTTTAATATTATTATTTATTTATTATTCATTTATTACATTATTATGTTCATTCATTAATAATATTATATTATATCATATGTATTATATTCTTTCATTATTATATTAATAATATAAATAATTTAATAATATATTATATTATATTATTTATTTATTAATTTTGATTTTGTTATTTATTGTTAGATCCTACTTAAAATGGGGACATCACACTTTTACATTTTTTAATCAAAAAATTGAATTTTTACAAGTGTTGGAAAGGTGATTCAGAGCTCTACACAATGCAATAGGTATTGTTTTTATATTGTATACATAAAATAATTATAATTAGTTTAAGTACGACCTTTATATTTAAAACATTAAATGCTCACCACTTTTTCATATGAAATAGGTATTATTTTTATATTGTATATAGAAAATGATTATAATTATTTTAAGTACGTCTTTTATATTTAAAACATTAAATGCTCACAAATTTTTCATATGAAGTCTCTTTTCTATGATCCATTTTGTAACAACCATCTTAAAATATTTGAAACATTACATTGGTAATAAGTAATACAAATTTAATCATTTTTATCTAGGAGAGTAATAAATTTTGATAAATTGTCATCTATCTCTCCCCCCATATATAAAGATAGATTGTTTTACCTCACCTTTGCACCCTCTCTCTCTTTTTACCCATCTTTATCGATCTCCCTTTATAAATATAATTCTACCTATCTCCCAATCCATTCATCCTTCTATCCCTCTCAAGCTCTACACTTATATTTGTACACCTTCATAACCTCTCTCCCTCTCTCTCTCATCATCATCATCATCCCTTTCCCTTTGTTCATCTATACCATTATCCCTATATATCTCTATCTCTTTATCTCGAGCACTCATACACACAAAGACCCTATTTATCCTTCCCTATCCTGATCTCTTCATATTTAGATATCTCTCCCTCAATCTCTTTCCCTTACTATCATTCCCTCTTTCTATATTTCTCTACTTCTTATCTATCTATTTATCTCTCTTTTAAAATAATGATAGAGATACAGGGCCTATCTAGAGAGAGAGAGAGAGAGAGAGAGAGAGAGAGATGTATAAAGAGGGGGATGGACCAAGGGTGAGGTAAAATAATCTAGCTTTATGTCTTGGGGGGAGAGAAAGAGATGATAGTTTATCAAAATTTATTGCTCTCCTAGGTAAAATGATTAAATTTTAATTACTAATTATCGACTTAATCTTTCAAATATTTTAAAATGATTGTTACAAAATGAATCATGGAAAAGAGAATTCATATGAGAAAGTGTTGAGCATTTATTGTTTTAAATATGAAGGATGAACTTAAACTAATTATAATTATTTTTTATATACAATATAAAAATAATACCTGAATTTAATACATTCAACAATCGAATGGCAAGGAGAAGGTGAAATTTGCAAGAAGTTACCACATGTCCCCATGCGGCTACTTGAGTACAATTTGTGCTTAAATTTAAGGAGCTGGGGTGTTCCCATGTCATTTTTTAATCACGGGAAAAAGATAATTTGGAATCTATCTGTACTTTTGTGGAGCAGCCACTGCTTAACATTTTAAAATAAGCTTTGAAAAAAAAGAAGGGGTTGGAATAAGCAGTCGATGCTTATTGAGAAAAATGACATATGGCTCCACAAGATATTTTCCCTCTTTTATTGTCTCCTATTTTTTCTCAAAATATATATCTATAAATTTTTTTATTAAAAATTCATTTAAACATTTTATTTTGGATGTTTGCTAAGAAATAAGCAACAAAAATCAGTAATCATGGGGCCACCAGCTCCATGAATTGCTACTAGAAATGTTGAGTAGCGGTTGCTAGCCAAACTAAGTTTAGCAACCGCATGGGGACTTGCCCTTATAGAGTCGAACCCTAAAAACTTGGGCGAGCATCTAGTCAAAATTGATGTATCTGATACAGCAGATAGAGATATTTCCTCTTATCAACATCTTTCGGTGATTGGGCCAATTGTAGGGAAGAAATTGAGTAGGGATAAAATAAGAGTCTGAGTTTGAGCAAATTGGGAGGTGGCTAGGGAAGTGTTTTTCATATCAAAACATTTTTTTATCATTGTCTTTGACACAACAGAGGATACAAATGGTCTCTTTGAATAGAGTCCATGGATATATGAAGAACATTATATATTTTTTCAAAAATGGGAACCAAATTTTGATGTAATGGCTATGTGCCATGTGGAAAAACCTTTATGGGTCAGGTTGCACCATCTACCCTTCAAATTTTGGAGTGTTGAATGTATGAAGAAGATTGTGAATATGTTAGTTCATTCTTTGGAAATTGACATGGGTAATGATCATTCCATTAATTATGTCAGAATTAAAATCCTTCTAATTTGAAGTCTCCCAAAGTTCATCCTCTTGACAATGGGGTCAGGGGAATGGTGTCAAAACATTGAAGAAGAGGTAGAAAAAAATTATTGCCTTAAGTGTCATAGCAGAAGCCATAAAAAAGATAAATGTTTTAGAATGAGGAAACAAGAATGGTGAAAGAAGGATATTCAAAATATGGTTACTAACATAGATAAAAAGATTGAAGACATTCAAAGGAAAAATGATGACCTTATTGAAAAATAAATTCCTTCCCATGATCTTGTGTTAAAACTGATTTGTTCTCTTGAAAAGAATTGGCCCCTAGTTTTGGAAAACAAAGGATGTATGAATATGTTTTCAATGGATGCTAGTTCTAATGAGGAGGAATTGTTCAAGGTAGGGGAGCAAGGTTTTTTGGGGGGTTTGGAAGGATGTACCAGAGGTGGTCTCACATTTGGTGGTGAGGAGGACCAAGTAGAGCAAGAAGATGTGTTGGGCATGGTTGAGCCACATTTGATTAGAAAATCTATTGTTGTTGAACACAAAACTCTTAGAGTCATAACAAGGAGGAAAAATAATGGAAGAAAGAGAGTGAAAGATGGTTTAAGGCCTGATTAGGATTCAATTAAAATTTACTTGACAAAGTCCAAGGGACGGTGCCCCTCTCTTGGGAAGCAATGAAAATCCTTACTTGGAGTGTTAGGGGAATTAATGCCCCTAACAAGAGGCACATGGTGAAGTGCCAAATTTGTAATATGATGTCAGATTTGACTTTGAACCAAGAGACTAAGATGAATCAACTTGAAATGGATAAAATCATCAAGAAGTGTTTTAGTTGGCCGGGATTTGTATCAGGAGATATTGGTGCTTCTAGAGGTCTATGTGTGATGGGCTTACGTAATAAGGCTTCCATTAATCTATTGCATAATGATATGTATTGGATGAAGGTAGAGTTCCAAATCTTGGTTTAAAATCTTACTTTATTATTTATAACATATATGGCCTAACAAAAACTTTGGATAAATTGGAATTGTGGATAACTATTGGGTTGGATATGAAGAGCCACTATGAGAAGATTTTTTATTTTTATTTTTTAATTTTTTTTTTTGGGGGGGGGGACATCAATGTTCTCTTGCATGTGAAAGAAAAGATCAACAACTTGGGAAGGTTGGGGCAGGTTATGGCTAATTTTTCCAATTTTGTTGCAAGCAATGGCTTTCTAGATGTCATCCCTTCAAATAGTACGTTCAAGTGGACAAATATAAGAAAGGGTCTTTCAAACATTGCCGAGAGGTTGGATAGATTCCTTCTTTCAGATGATTGGGGTAATTTAAATTTTTAGTATAATTCAATGATCATTCCTTGTCCTATATCTGATCACTTCCATATTGAATTGAATATTGTTGAGGATGCAAGATATTGTAAAATTCAATTTCAATTTGAGAGTATGTGGTTTAGGTGGCCAAATTTCATTGATATCTTGGAAGGTTGGTGGAATATTTTGAATTAATTTAATGGAACTAAGATGTTTGTTTTTGAAGAAAATTAAAATCATTAAAAGAATTGTTAAAAGATTGGAATAATAAAACTTTCAAAAACATTTTTGCTGAGAAGATTCAAATAGAAAAAGAGTTAGAGGATCTTAGTACATTTATCATCCAAAATGGAATGTCCCAATCTGAATTGGACCTTGAAAGGAAATTAATCCATGAATATGAAGAAAATTTGTCTCGCGAGGAGATCTATTGGAGGTCAAAATCCTGTGATGATTGATTGAAAGTTGGTGACTGGAACACTAAATATTTCCACAATTCAACTAAAGCTAGGAAGAATTGGAAAAAAATTGATGATTAAAAATCAACATTAGTAGACCCTCATCAAGTGGAAATATATTGAAGTAGGAGTCAATTTCTTTTAAAACCTCCTAGGTGGGGAAGGCACTCAGAGGACAAATGTTTGGATATTTTATATGTGATCCCGAGGCTAGTATCGGACGAGGAGAAGCGTGTATTATGTCAGTCGGTCTTAGAAGAGGAAGTGAAAAGAGGGACATGATTGAAAAAATGAGGAGGAAGATTAAACTATGGAAGGGCAGATGGCTCACAAGTGCGGGATGGATCACGATGATCAAGACGGTGTTGTCAACTATTCCTATATACTTGCTTTCGACAATGGAGGTTACTAAGAAGGCAGAAAAAGATATGAATAAAGCTCTGAAAAAAATCATGTGGGATGGTTCTTTTTATCAATATAGGATTCCTTTAATGGCGTGGAATTTGGTAAAAAAATCAAGATCATATGGAGGGGCTAGTATAGCAAGTCAGGTCTTTGGAGGCTAGTGTGATGGGATGTAATGAAGGTCAAAGATCGCAGGGTAAGTGTGGTGGGTAGTGCGCTTTGATTGGCGTTCCTTATATCAAAGGTTGTCCTTGACCAGAGGAGGATGATATCACATGGCTCCATGTGATTTAAAGTTCAGTGTCATGCTAGAAGGGGAGCAGTGGTGCAAGAAACAAAAAATTTGTTTCCGTAGGTATTAATTAGGAATCAGTGGTGATTAGTAATGTAGTTACAGTCCAAACAATAATCCATTAGAAATTCCATGATGGGCGACAACCATATGAGAAAATGGAGCCACATTTAGGACTACACAGTCAAACATATCTTTAGAGAGGCAAATATAGCAACAGATTACTTCCAAGGTATCATACAAAGTAAACAATAGTTTCATAAATAGTCCCTTTGATCAGTGGGATGGATTGGAGGTTGTCCTTAATAATAACGGCTAGGTGTGGTGATAATTTACTTTCCTTCTCTAGATGCCCATTAATATCAGGTTAGGCTTATAAGGACATTCTGATTCCTAATTGTTCCCAAGAGGTTTCAGAGATTGCATTCTCTTTGTAACTAACCATGTAAGGGAGCTACCTCATAGTCACAGTTTTCTTGTGTGTGGGTGTGTATCTAAAAAATACCTATTTCATTGTGTAGAGCTATGAATCACCTTTCTAATGCTTATAAAAAATTAAAATTTTGATAATATATATATATATATATATAAAAGTTATGCCAATTTTACTCAAATGTGGTTTAAAGTTTTTAATTCAAAACGGATATCCATTCCAAAATGGATATTTGTTTTCTTTAATATAATTCCCCCCCCCTCCCCCCTCCTTCGAATTGTTATGGGTTGTATCTTGGGGATGCCAAACCTAGAAAGTCAACCCAAAAAATGTGTTTATGAGGTTTCCTTGCATTTATAAACATCGACCATATAGCTAAAAACTTTTTTTACCCAAAATTGATGAAACAAAAAGGGTTTCTTAAGGAGATACTCATCTTTCCACCAATATAAGTTTTGCCCAATTTTGAATTTAATAACTAATTATTATTTATTTTCTAATTGAATTGCGTCTAAAGTCCTAATTGATACGTTGATTGAAAAATATTTATAACTTTCGAATGGTATAACATTTTCTGAATTTGAAACATGTCACATTCTATGCTTTGTATACTATAGGACTAAAAAAATTTGTTATTTATAAAGTTTTAACCAAGTTATGGTGGTCAGACACACAAGTTGTTATATTTTAAAAAAGTTGTAGTAAAAATATTATAATTATTTATTTACTTGAAAAAATTTACAAAAAATATTTGTCACATATGGACATGATTCTTCTACTCATATCTAGAATATTATAAAAAATATTATCATTTGATTGTGGTTAAGGTGGTTACAGATGCACCTGCTTCTTATCTTTTTCCTAAAATTTTTGTACTATTGCATTGAAATTTGAAAGTTTCACCAAAGAGATTAATCTTTTTTTCAAAAAATAACTAGTAGCTTAGAAACTCTATTCATTTTTCTATAGATTCTATTCTTACATGTTTTTGATATAAGGTTGATAAAGTATTGAAATTTTTACGCCAAGTTGCTTAACTCCATTTTTCTAAATTTTCATTGCCACTAAAGGGCCTACTTTGGGCCACCATGATCCTTCACATACCCAATAACTAAATGTAGCTTATGTTCCATGAAGGTTTGCTCAATTGAATTACTAATCTTTGAGTTTAGGAGCCACTAGCATAGATATCATCACAAGTGGATATAGATAACTCTATAGTGAAAAAGTTTAAGTTATCCAAATACTTGATAAATTTCAAACTTTTAATTTTCTTATTAGTTATTTTCTCACTTATGATAAATCTATACATATCAATCTTAATTTTTACTCCATATAATTAAGGTTTCTTAAAATAAGATAGTTTTTTTTACAAATTTGGGGTTTTTAATGCAAAATATACAACACATTGTGAAGCCCTTACATTCTTGACACCAAATTTTATTTGTATACATTGTTTATCTGTCATTATCTAATACTAGCAATTATCTCATTATCCTTATCCCAAATCATAAATAATTAGATTTAAATTTTTAAAAATTAAAAAAATAATTCATATAGCCTTATTGGTAATCTAACCCATAAAATTATTAAAGGAACACTTAACTTGAAATAGTTACTTGTTAAAATTGGTTCTCCTAATAGTTATAAAAATCATTGCTCCTCTATGAAATCAAGCCCTAATCTAAACCCTAATATTGATGAATGACAAAGGAATGTTCAGGATCTTGTCTCTCCATTGGTTATCGTAAGTCCAACCTTTCAATTCTCGGATGTTTCTTCTGATATCAAGATGTCAAACACTTTGACCCTCTTTAATAATGATATGGATGAGATTAGAAAAGTTGTTATGACTCTAAATAATTACAAGTCACTTGGGATTGATGGATTATCTATTGAGTTTAATAAAACACATATTGATTGGGTACATAATGAATTTTTCCAAGTTTACAATGAAGCTTTAAATAAAGGATCTTTGGGAAAAAACATCAATAAAGGAATTATTAAATTTCTCCCAAAAGAGGGGAATAAAGCATTGATTAAGAATTTGAGATAAATCACTCTATTGAATGTTTCATACAATATTTTACCTAAGATCATAGCTATGAGTTTGATTTAAATTCTTCTCTTGTTTTATCAAGTGTACACAACTTGGTTTTATCAAAGGTGGGTATATCTCAGAAAACTTCTTTACTAGTTGGGAAACTATGGAATAGACAAAGCACTCTAAGAAAAGATTTGTTGTGGTGCTCTTAGATTTTGAAAAGGCATGTGACAAGGTTGAATCTTCATTCTTGAGAATGACCCTTTAGACATTTGGCTTCCCCGTCTCCTTTTGGAACATGGTTAACACTTTATAAAGTGATGTAATACAAGTAGAAGTGTGTAGCTCTCTCCCAATGATGTTTACATTGCAAAGTTCACTTAATAAGGCTATCCACATACTCTTGCACTCATTTTAATTACCTCAAATATTTTCCACTACTTATTCATAGAATCATGTCATATCCCCAAGATTAGGAGCCTCTCACAATTTGAAAAATAGGGTTTTTCTTAATATTCAACTTGTTAATGTTACTACAATTTTATTGATATTGAAGAAACTAGTGTAGACAATCTGATTCATGAATTAGATCTCCTCTACAAGTATTTAGGTGAAAATATCTCTAATGTAAAATCCATTATGCTTGGATGGACTAATACTCCTCTTAAGTGGCTTGAAAAGTATGATTTTTAATAGGCAACCCTCATAAGCAAGTGAGATACGTGGGAATAACTTTTACAACTAGTCATAACCTAAATGATATATGGCTATGGATTAAGACTAAAATTGATTAAAAATAATATAATGGATGGAATAAATAATTTTAATCCTTATGAGGTAGAATACAAACTTTCCAAAAGATACTTTCCTCATGTAGCATGTACTATGCTTCTATATGAATTTTTTGCAGTTACCATGTTAACAAAAAAGAAAATAGAAAAATGAAAATTCCTATGGTAATATGAAAAAGGGAAGATGAAAAAACACTCTCTAAATTGGGTGTGGTGTTGTATGGATAAAATCCAAGTGGGCCTGGATGTTAAGGACCTAAAAAATATGTCATTTTACTTGCAATCAAATGGATGATTAGGGCTCTAGATGGTGATGAACTATAGAAATTAATGGTGATAAACAACATTAAGCTCGATGTTCCCAACCATACTAAAACCTTGAACCTTTCACCTTTTGTGATCTCCTTATCAACAGATGCTCTATAAATCCTAGAGGATTTGAGGTTTTTAGAAGTTTGTGAAAATCTTGGGAACTTATTAAGGACAAATTTAATAATTTTCAACTCATTAAAAACAACAATAATCAATTTTTTTCTCATAGGTCCATTTGGTGGAGTCTAGAGCATAAAGGCAAGCCCCTAACATCATTATAGATATGCTCAAACAAAATATGGTCCCAAAATGATATCAATTATTTCAACAACATTATTCACAATAGTCAACTTAAAGCTTGGGTGTCCTTAAGATATGAATTTACATTACCTCCATCAAACTAGAGAACTTATACTATTTTGAGAGAAGCTTGTAATGGGTTTCACCATCTTATTGAATATGTTCAAATACTAATAATTATAGGGAACTCAAATGGAATGATGGTTCACTTTTTTTAAATTTAATAATAAGATAATTTATTAATATCCATATAAATATGACTCCATCACTAATTATCTTAACAAATGTTGGAATGGTAATGCAGATGAAAAAATGGCAAAACATCTATAGATTAATATGATCAAGCATTATTAAACCCCAAAAGTATTTCCTTAGGTGGTTATTTATCTTACAAAGGTTAAATTATAATTTTAATTCTTCTAATGGTGAACTTTGTACAATTTGTAGAAAATCTATATCAATTACGCACAATTTCTTTGAGTGTGTTTATGATAAGGAAATCAAGAATATTTTTTTTAATGGTTTAATGATCTTGGGGGAATATGGATGTTAATTGGAATAAAATAATATAGGGACTATAAATAAATTTGGTAAAGATGACATAATATTTTATTTTATTTTTACAAGTGAGATATGACCATGCATTGCCTTATAACTAGTTTGACAACAAGCCCTTATTGAAGGGGCTCAAGGACTTCTAAAGGAACTATAATGATAATGCAAAGGTGAACAAATAGAAAACCATTGAAGCACACTGTAAAAGATTTCATATAAATGCTAGAAATTATTGCACTCTTGAGGTTGCTAGATCTAACAAGGAATTTTCACTCATTGACCCTCTAATTGGTTTGAGGGAATTTTATATCTATATTAAAAGAATGAATACTGAGAAGATCATATATTATACCAAGCAATATTAATATGTTTTGTATATTAAGTAATATACATTCATATATGATGAGCTCCATGTTATGTTTATTAATTGATAAAGGTTGTATTTTATTGTATAGTTACATTTTTTCATTGTTTAGTACCGATTTAGTCATTAGGAAGTTGTTTTATTTTTAACTTAGTTAAATTATATTGAAACAATACAACCAAATTGGCTAATCTCATTCTTGATTGTCTTTTAGTTTATAATTTACATTTAATAAAAAATTAAATTAAAAGTAAAATCACCCTAATGAATCGCTCAAATTTACAAGTATAAAGTCAAATTAAATCCAAAAAGGAGTTTGTTTAAAGTCGTGGTTGGAAATTTTCTAAGTTTTATTATATAGTGTTAAGGAATCACCATGAATAAAGGTTAAAGTCAACTTACACGTATTCCATCCCACTTATGAACATGTATTTCAATCATTCTTAAGAAAATTGGAAGTCATACAACATTTCATCCTTGATTTAATTTTCAAGCTCCATTTAATTAACAATTGGTTAAATAAAGAAAATTTAAAAACATGCAAAATGAGGTAAGTGCATGAGGAAGAAAAATAGACAAAAATATTCTAAACTAATATACCAAGGAAAAATTATACAAATAATTTGAACCCTTTAATAATTACAATAAAGAAGATGGAAATTACAAGGAATATAAATTACTTCACCACAAATAAATGTACAAAACACAAGATATATGTAGGGAAGCATCTTTTGGGAGAAAAACCTCACAACTCCAAGAGATTTCTCAATGTATTATAGTAAACAATATAGTTACATACAATTGAAAAGAAAGTTTCTTCCAATAGTACATAAGTATTAATGTTTGGAATAATTCTAGTAGCATGAAAATGTTTACAAATAATCTCATATTACAACTCCAATCCTAATACTTGTATCTATAGATTTTGCAAATGCAAAGAAGGAAGCTTCTAAAGTGGATGTCTATAAAATGTCACATGGCATAATATCAAACACTTCATGCAATGAAAACACCATGTTGCATGCATAAAACCTTCTTGCATGCAACATAAAAAACCCAACATGTAACGTACATGCACATGCAAAGCACTTGCATGTACAATTGAATAAATTTTCATTTTTTTACTCTGTCATTGGATTGATTTTAATCCAAAAAAATTGGCCCACAAAGTGGGACATGTTTCTACTGAAAAATAGGAAACATGTCATCATGTACTCCTTATATGTACTATGACAACTCATAGTGCCACTCCCACCAAATGACATTACTAGATTCACATAAAAAATACACAAGCAAATAATTAATCATGCTAGGAAATATCAAAGGCTGAGTCATATTATTCCTAACATTATCCAACTTGTCAAACACCTTTTAAAATCTAATAGAAACAACAATATCTCAATTTTTAAGGCTCGTAAGGCCCATAACTATGAAAACCATCTAAACTATTTTGTGCTTACAAACATTATCAAGACATCAACAATATTCATGAAAGTTTAAAATTTCTCCATCTTCACCCTCTCGTCCTCTACCATGTCACAAAAAAATGGTGCTACACATCATCATGATTTTCCTTCCATGGAAAATTGAATTCTACACCAAATTTATAGAACTATGACTATCACAATAAATCATGATTGACCTTGAATCAAACCCAAACTCTAAGCATAATCACTTAAGTTGAATGCCTTCATTGCAAGCATGAGTAGTTGCAATGTACTCTATTTATGTCATTTATAATTTGACTACAAATTGCAACTTACCCATCCAACTAATAACACCACCAAACATTGTGTAAATATGCCCACTTGTGGATCTTATGCTACCATTATCACTTGCCTAATCATAATCCATAAATGTGCAAGTACTAGTTGAGTATCAAGGTCGTGTAGAATAAATAAAAAAATATAAGAGATACTCAAATGTTTGCATACTTGTTTTGACTTATTTAAAGGTTTCTACTAGCTCCATCTCTTTTGATCTTCTATCTAAAGATGTGACTAGTTGGGCCCCTAGATATTTCATCTCAAAATATATTTAAAACTGAGAATTCAAATAAAAAATAAAACTCTTAACATTCTAAAAGTATGCCATATCATCTACAAACATTACTGTAATGCATAAAAATGACATAAAAGAACAAACTTAAATAAAATAAGCTTATTCCTACATATTCATATGCATACCTCAAAATATGGAACTAAACATGCATATATGAATAAATGAAGTAAGAAACAAGATTAAACTATTTTAACATAATAACACATGCAAACCTCTCAAGATAAATAAGTGTTGATTTGTTGAAGATGGGTGGAATGTGGTTGCTCACAAATCTTGTAGCATGAGAACGCATGAAAAAGGCTTATTGAATAAGGAAGAGGGCTCTCAACTTATAGGAATTCGAAGGAAATGGATGGTTGAGATTGAAAGTTGTATGAAGGGTCAAGATTGCATAGGATTGATGAGGTGGCCATGAGGTGGAGGCCAAGTAGATGCCATGTGGATTAGGGTTTGACCATTCAAAGGGGAAAATATTCTCACACGTGTGAGAAACCTTTCAAAGTGACATGTCCACGACAAAGTGTAAGAAGGTGTAAGAGGGTGTAAGAGGGCTAAAGTTTCTCACACGTGTGAGAAACTTGAGAAAGTGATGACTCGATGAAAAAGGTCAAGGGATGTAAGAGGATGGGAGAACCAAGGTTTCTCACATGTGTGAGAAAATTTGGAAAATGACATGGGTCAAAAGGTGGAAGAGAAAGAGACAACTAAGGTTTGGAAAGTGACATGTCAATGACATGTGGGAGACACGTGTGTAAGGGTGTGTAAGAGTAACATGTGACTAAAGTCACATGTGACTTGGGTTTGGGTTAGGATTTCTTAATCCTTAGATTAAGGTTGTACAAATTATTAGGTTGAGATTAGGTGGGAGATTAAGATTAATTAGTGGGATAGTGGGTTGACTTGAGTTAGAAGGATGGGTTAGTTTAGGGAAGTGGGGTTAGGTGAGGGTTAAAGTTAGGAGCCATGTGCTCAAATAGAATTAAATGTAATATTTAATTACAAGTGGGATAAGAGGGGATTAATTAAACAAATTAGGTCATTTACTTAATTAAATAGAGGATTAGGATGAGGGGAAATGAGATAGAATAAAATTAAATAAATATAACTTTATTTAATCAAGGATAGGATAAAAGGCTAAAATTAAATAAATGTAAATTTATTTAATTAAGGATAAGGGATAAAGAGGAGTGTAATTAAATAAATATGAATTTATTTAATTAAGGTAGAATAAGGCTAAAATTAAAAATATAATAAATATCTATTTAATTGGCTAGGATAAGGGTAATTGTTAGGACAATTTTTGGTGTCTACATTTTTACCCTCTTTGATGTAGCATCACAAAGTGATGTTAGATCAAATAAGATTAAAACATAGTGGATAAAAGGGATAAGACTAGTAGCAAGATACCCCAGTCACGAAAGGATGAGGGAGGATGATAAGGAGGGATTGGTATGCCCCCTCGAGAGGACATGCGGGTTTGGAGAACACGAGTGTGCTCTCGAAATGGAATAGGATTATGGAAAGAAGGGGAAAAGGTTATGGATGATGAAAGAAGAATAGATAAAGTCATGTTGCAATGGTGTGAGAAACCTAAGTTTGATATTGTATTTGATACTATGCACCAAGGTATGAGGAACCAAGATGACAATGTGTCAAGTACATGATAAAAAAAGGTCAAAGACAACCATATGCCTATGACACCATGATATAGAAGACCATGATGCCATTGTGAAAATAGGATGCAAAGACCATGATAAATGCAAAAAATGGTAACACATACAAGAAACAAGCAAGCATCACACAACAAATCAAATGCAAACCAAAATTTTGCCCCTAGTCAAGCTGAAAACCAATTGATGGATTGATTGAGGATGACAAAGTTAACGATAAGAACAATGCACATCCAAAGGATTGGGAAGGATACATCCCATGATGATGATTTGATTAAAAGGGTTCAATAGATTATCATCTGATTTGGGTCAAGATGATGGGTTGATTAAGAATCGATGTATAGGATTACAAGATTGGATTGATTTGATTAGTATTGATTGCACTTGATTGGACTAATTTGGGATTTTTTTTGGATTTTTTGGATTTTATTTATTTATTAATGAGTGGATTAGATAGAATGGAAGTGAAGGGAAAGATGATTTGGATTGGATTGGAAGATTTGGATAAGATAATAGGAGTAGAAATGATTTGGATTGAAGATGATAGGAAGGAGGGAAATTGAGATGATTAGAAGATAAATATATTAGAAAGGATTGGATTGGAGGAGAAATGAATTAGATAGAAGAATATATGAAGAAGGGAAAATGAGAGGATAAGACAAGAGTAGATGAATTGGAGTGAATAGATGGGAAGAAGGGAAATTGATTAGAATAGAAGATAGATAAATTTGATTGAGTGGAATTAAAAGATAAAGGAATTTGATTGAAGAATATAGGAAGAAGGGAAAATGAGAGGATAAGATGAGAGTAGAGGAATTGGAGTGAATGGATGGGACAAAGGGAAATTGATTATATTAGAAGATAGATGAATTTGATTTAGTGGAATAAGAAGATAAAGGAATTTGATAGGAAGAATTAGAAGATAAAGGAAGTGGATTAAATAGGATGACATATTTGGATAAGCTAAGAGGAGTAGAAATGAATTTGAGTGAAGAGGGTAAAAAGATGGGAAATTGATTAGATTAGAAGGGAAGTGAATTGGATAGGAAAGGATTGGATGAAGGGATTGAATGTGATTGAATTGATATATGGATAAAGAATAGAAGTGGAATAAAGGGAGTGGATTAGAAGAGAAATGGATTTGATACAATAATATAAGAAGACAAGGTGGAGTGAATAGGATAGAAGAAAGAGAAATGGATTAGACATGAGAGGGAAATGACAAATGGATGTTATGGGGGGAAGTTGGAAAATGGATATGAGGATTGAATGGACCGAGACCAATGACAAGGGAGAACCAAGGAATGATAGAGGAAAGGGGGATGGGGGGATGTTATCAATGGAGAATAGAGGGATGAAATGGATGATAGGATATGGGGGATTAAAAGGTGGGAAAAGGGAATGAGGATCCAAGGAATATTTTGCAAAGGAGTCAAATTCCCCACACTAAAGAGAGGAGAATGGACTGAAAGATGGTGGGTAAAGGATGTATGAAATGGATGGAATGGGTATGAATATGCATAGAGGAAATGAAAGAATGTATGTGCTAAAGCATGCATGGATGTCATTTGTTTTTGTTGGTGTTTTTGGTGCCTCAATTTTTATGAAAGAAAAGGGATGAAAGTGGGAGGTGGATGGATAGGATGAGGGGTATGAATAAGATAGAGGATAATGATAAGGAGGATATGGATAGAAGCATACAATGGAATTGAGGGAATGCATGGGATAATCAAGATCAAAGGAATGAAAAGGAGGATGGAGCTTTATAGGATTATGGATGGAGGATGGAGGAAGTGAATATGACAAGGAATATGAGATGGATGATATGGATAGGATGTCAAAATAAAATATAGACAAGTGGATGGACTTATGAAAGATAATGGAGAGGAGATGGATAATGAGTAAGGAACATGTATGGTGCATATGGATAGATGGAATGAATAGGATAGTCAAGATAAAAGATAGGAAAGGAAGATGAGGGACTTAGATACGATGATGGATGGTGAATAGGGAATGAGAAAGGCATGTATGGTAGCATAGGATGGATGGATTTTTACCAAAAGTGTAGAGTAAAAGGGGATGAGGATAAGTGAATAGATGGAAGATGGGAATTTTAGAAGTCAATGGATATGTGAGAGGAAGATGGAGGGAAGGACTCAAGCATCGAGTGTCGTGATATGGCTCTGTTTATTTTTTATCAAAGCATTTTGGATATTTTCTCATAGATATTGGTAGGATGGCTGGATGGTAGATGAAATGGACTAGGGGAAGGAGAATGAGGACTTAGGAAAAAGATTGGATTAAGGGGGTGGACGAGTATGGAAGGATTGAGGGATAATGGATGGGAGGTTGGAATACTAATGAATAAATGGATGGGAGAGATAGAAAGATCACCATTAGCACACACCTTGAAGGGTGGTGGAGAGGTGGAGGAGGAGATTTTGTAAGAGACGGAGGAAAAAAGGTGGATTTGGGATATAAGGACCCAAAATAGATGAAGGAGGTAATGGAGTTGGAAAGTAGAGGATTTGCAGAGGGAGGATTAGAGGATTTATGAGTGTAGGAAGCTTGTGGATTAGCAAGGTTAGATGCCAATTTGGATTTTTCTTTGAGATGCATTTCTTTAATGAGTAGCCTGGAATCTAGATGATTTTTGAATTTTTTTATTTTGGGCCTTTGTGGCCTTTTTCTTTTCGTCATTTTGGATCATATTTTTCTTTTCTTTAACATGTCTTTTAGATGGGACATGTTGATCCTTCTATTTTTGTGTGGATTTTTGGATTGATGTATCTTTGTTTATTTTTTTGCTTTGGCATCCAACTTTCTTCCATTAGCCATGGTATAGTGGCATGAGGATGAATGGTTGAAAGAGTTTATGGATGGAATTAAAGATGATGAATGTTGGAAGGAATTCGAGGATGTGTGACTTTGTGGATCTTTCTTAAGGAGGTGAGGTGAACTTGGATATGGTGAATGGATGTATGTAAGGACCTAAAATAGAGGGAAGGGATGAAGGATTAGGTTTGGGAACATAAGGACCCAAAATGGATGTGTTTGAGGAAGGGAGGGAGTTTTGAACATAGGGGCCCAAAATGGATTTGGAGGGTGGGGGGATGGAAGTTTGGACATGAGGGCGCAAAAAGGATTTGGAATATGAGTGGGGGGAATATTTAAGCTTAGATTTGGATAGGGTAAGTTTGGATTTGGAAGGAGTGGAAGGTGTACCAACATCTTGAGACATTATTTCTTCAATGGGATACTTAGTATTTGCAACACAAGATGCGAGTCCAAGTGTATGGATTTCATGGATGGATTGGACAGGGGTAATGAGATTTTATGGAGGATTAGGATCATGAGGGGGATTAGGAGGGATAATAGGATCATGAGATGGCTTAGGAGGCATAATAATATCTTAAGATGGTTGAGGATCATGACATGGAGATGACGGGGTACTTTGATCTTGACTTTGGAGAGGATTATGTGTTGGAGTAAAAAGGATAATGGGACCTTGAGATGGAAGAAGATCATACAATGGAATGGAGGGGAGGGAATCATGAGATGGAGTGATTTGATCTTGACATGGAGGGGAATTAGTGGATTGGAGAGAAGTAATATCTTCATGAAGTGGAGGATAAGTGGATGTTAAGGCTCGAGATGGAAGTGGACAATCAGATGGGGTAGAGGGGATGGGTTCATGAGATGAAGGTGAGTCATTAATGGATGGGATAATAGGGATGTATTGATCTTGATTAGGAATTGGATCATAAAGTGGATTAAGAGGGATAAATAGATATTCAGATGGATGGGAAGAATAATATGGAGGTATTCTGAGATCTAGAGGAGGAGAAGAATCGATAGTAGCATGCTTTGAAACAAGGTCGTGACATGTTTGGACTTGGGAGGGTGATAGGAAGGAGAAGGTGGAAGCATCAACTTGAGTGGATGGAGGGATGAAGGACTCATGAGACTTAGAAGATTTAGGTGTTTCTTGACTTGGAGGGAATGATGGTGAGTGCATGACTTGTGGAGATTGGGTAGCTTGATTTAGAGGTGGGGATCTATACTTCTCTGTTATCTCGTTGAGCCATGCAAGGAAAAGCATGGTTTTGGATGAGGGATGGGGATTATGGATTTGGGTAAATGTGGGAGGATGAGACGGATTTCTCTTGTCAAAGGTAGAGGAAGGAGAAGAAATGTGAGATGTATTGGGATTAGATATGGAATGTTGAGGTGGAATAGATCGGGATATGGGATTGTCTCGGTAATTGGGAGTTGGATTGTTTTGGTGAATGTGTGAGTTGGATGAATCTGAGATTGGATTTGTGTGAAGCCAATCTTTATCCATGATATTTGAATGAAGGTTTGGGTTTGGATTAGAAGAATATGTGCATGAATATTGGAATTAATAGTAGATGAGGTGAAATATTTGAGGATGGATGAAATATGAACTTAGGACTAGGAGAAAGTTTGGACTTTGTTTTTTATGTAAGAGGGCAGGGCCTCAAGGATTTTGATTTGATTTGATTTTTATTTTTATTTGGATTGATTAAGAGGGCATGACATAAAGGATTATATTTGATTTGATTTTGGATTTGATTGATTGTGAGGGCAGGGCCTCAAGGATTTGATTGATTTGATTTGGATTAAGGATTCGATTCGTTGTGAGGGTAGGGGCTCAAGGATTTGATTGATTGGATTTGAAGATTTGAGACAAAACTAGGTGGAACAAGACCCTATGATGGTGCAAACAAATTATTTATTTGGATGATGATCTTCTTCTACTTGGAGATGGACTTGTGATCCCAAGAAAAATAGGATAGGATAAATGAAATTAATTACTTGTGACACATTGGCGTTCTCAAAGAAATAATTTGATTAGATGTGTTTGCTAATGATGAGGGTCTATGTAACACTTTTGATTAAAATATTTCAACCTAAGATTGATTAAGGAATGAAAGATGAGATTTGATTTGATTAATCTTGATTATGCTTGGATATGGGTCAATCAAGACAAGATTTGATTAAATTCCAAACGATGATTTTGCTCCTAAGTTCAAAGCAGAAGATTTTATGAAATTTTGGATTAGAAGATGATGTGGATATAGATTGGAATTTAGAATGAAAGGAACTTAGAAGATAAATGAGGGATATTGGAAGACAATTGAATGGATAAATGGGTGATTGATTTAGATGAAGAGGATAAATAGATTGAATTAGGATTTGATTGGAATGAAGTTGACAAGGGGATTAGATTAGAAAGGTAATAATGTGATTAGATTAGAAGGAAAATGAATGATGAAATTGGATTAAGAAAGTAGATGTGATTTATGAAGGATTACCACAATGAAGATTATGACCTTGATGGAATGATTAAGAAGAGGATAAAGATGACTTAGAAGAATGATTAAAATGATTATAAAGAATGATAAAGTTGACTTAGAAGAAATGATTAGGAGGATTAGAATAGAATAGGAAGAACTTAGAAGAAGTGATTAGGATTATGGGAATGATTAAGAAGGAATATGCTTAATATGTTTAGGAGATTAAGAGAAAGGATGATTAGGATAGAGGAATGAATATGATGATTAGGAGAGATAATGATTGGAGGAATGATTTGGAATGATTAAGAAGATGATTAGGATAAGAAGTATGGAGAAGGTGACGAGTTTGATAGATGAAATAAGTGATGTGGAGATGATGTGGAAATCTTGACTAAAGACAACTAACTTAACAAAATGTTTTTGTTGTTTTTTAAATGGTTTGAGTCTTTGATGTTTTGAATTTTTAAACTTTATATTTTTTTGGATTTTGAAATTTTTTGATGTTTTTTGGATTTTTGAAGTTTATGCTTTTTTGGATTTTTTAAATGTTATGATTTTTATTTTATTTTGAATTTTAAAATGCAAAGAAAATAAATGAAATTATATACAAACACAATTTCTAAGGCTTAATTCGGATGGTGTGTCCCCTTTTGGCTGCAAATGGGGAGGGTTTTAAACATTCAAGCACATCAAACACACCAACAATCCTATTGAGGCTTCAACTAGGATATACAAGCTCAATTAGGGGATGTCCTTGATACACACAAGGTACGTGAGGCCCTAATCTGTAGATGAAAGAGAATAATGCCACACAGTCGGGAGGAGAGGGTAACCCGAATCTCCACCTTCACTTCCCAAAGGTATAAAGTTCTTTGGGGCTTAGCCAAGAGTGACAAGATTCTACTTCCAAGAGAGGTTTCTTTGGATTCACCTCCTGCTATTTATACTCCGTCAAAACACAAGAGTTGAGGTCATCCCTTGAGGTGATAAAATCCCCAAGTAGGCCTCCTAAAAAGAAAACAAGACCACATATTTATTGTGCACTCAAGATCACCCAAAGGTGCAAGAGGAAAGAATATGTACGTGGCCTTGGGGTTTAAAAGACACTTGTTCTTTTTAAATCCAAACCCAAATGTGAAAGGTTTATTTTAACCCAATTTGAAAATGTGTGGATGGAAAACACTTCAAACACAATTTATAAGGCTAAAATTAATTACAAAATCAGATTCCTTGCATTTTTATGATAATTTTTTTAAAAAAAATTTACTGAAAAATGCTTTCATATGCAAGAGTTATGATCATTTTAAGATTACAAAGTAATGGTTACTTTGAACTCATGAACCTAATTTTATATGAGGAATATGATAAAATGGTTTGTAGATCTAGATAGAGGGATGAATCATCTTTCTGGTGCTTTTCAAATCGTCAAAATCAGAGCTTGTATGCAAAAGTTATAAAGATTTTCGTGAAGTTTCCCTCTTGTGGATTGCAAGGAAGTAAAGGACTAAGTTAAGCCCCTTTGACAGTTAGCCCCTAGATCCCATGTAACCACATGCCTGGATAGAGGGGGATAATGTTTTAGCAGAGCCCCTAGTCACCCATATGACCAGGGGTTGATATCCTGCAAAAATAATAAAAAATAATAAAATTAAACACCTATTAAAAAAATCAAATTAAAAAAAGATTTGAGCATAACCCCATGAGACTGTGTCTGCAACCCCGCGTGGGGACTGGTCATAGACCTACGGGGGGATTGTGATCACAACCCTGTAGGGGGACTGTGGTCACAACCCTGCATGGGGACTATGGTCACAGTCCCGCAAGGGATTTTAATTTTAATTTTTTTTTAATTTTAATTTTTATTTATTTTTTAATTTATGTTTTTTTATTATTATATTTTTTTATTTATATATATATATATATATATATATATATATATATATATATATATATATATATATATATATATATATATATATATATATATTATCAGTAAAAGGCCGAGGCCAAGATATTTTATTAATTTTTTAAATAGGTTACAAAATATCTGTTCAGTGCGGGCACTGGTAGGAAAGAACAAAGAAGAAAAACTCCAGTCTAGCCCGGGACCGAGGTCCAGTTAATAAGAATACATGGTAAATATGAAGGCATTCCTTCATTTACATAACACAATTATATTCAATCTCCCCTATACATAAGTTTCAAGGTCATTCTCTTATGAGATTTTACAATATTTACAAGAATCTCTTCCGTGAGCGGGGGTCACTATTTTGTGGTTGAGTCTATTTCTTCTTCTTAATTGAAATCACTTGTCATGCAAAGAAGCTTACTAACTAGTTAATATGTTAGGAAAATAGAATGAAATCTGTTATTACTATGATAAAAGAGCATAATATAAGCGAAAATACTCTAGAACTATTACTTATCCCATCCTACATCTTTGAATAAAGAGATAATTTATCGTTATTCAATCCCTTCCTTTCACACTTCTACTTTCATATGTCAGATAATCATTAGACATTCTTGAAAAGAAATCAGAAAATAGACATCTGAAACTAAAAAATGAGGCTATTATACACATTTATTTGGATTTCTAAATCTTATGCCATCTATTTCACTATGTAAATTTTTTTATTTTTATGCCGACATATCATCTATAGTTGATTATTTCAAGGAGATAGTAAATAACCTTCACCATTTATACGTCAATTTATGTTGATGAATTTAAGACTTTTATATGATAGAAATCAATTAGAATTATTAACCCGACTAGAATTCAGCCTTAGCTTAGTTACCTCTATCTATATTTATCTAAATGAAATTAAACATCAAAATAAATATGTGAATATATATATATATATATATATATATATATATATATATATACACACAACTTGAGTGAAGAAAGATAATATCTAAAAAATCTGTGTTTATAGTCACCTATAAATGTCATTCATTATGATTGATACTAAAATAAACATCAACAAGTATTCTACTACTTATCATTATTCAAAATCTAAGTCTATAGTTAACTAGTGCGTTAATGAATTTTTGGTTGATATTTGACATTCATTGACTACATGAATCATATAAGCTACCATTCTACTTTTTGAGCCAATTAATTTTTATGTATTTTGTTTTAGGAGGTGATGCATTCGCGAATAACAATGGTTTATTGAAATTGAATATCCATAACTTTTGGAATCCTTATATGAATATATCTTTATATTGCCCTATAATTCATTTCAGATAAGAGACTAATGAATAATCCATCTAATGGTATTTATCCATATACATATCATGAATAAATGGTGTGAAATAGCCTTTATTATCAAGACATCGCTATTATGAATGAATGATTCCTACAGACATAGATAGAGTATAGAGAATGTGAGTCCATATTAATCTAAGTCATCTTTGCTACCTTCTCTGCCCAACTGATGATCAGAAGCCTTCAGGAAGTCAAATTTATGTTGCTTATACCTATTATGACCACCTTCCTCTAGCCAAACTTCTATCATGTCTTTTGACTCAACTTCATTGAAGCAGACCTTATCCAATTCCCCAACATCATCATTATGCCAATATGAATAAAACCAATTCCCCTCTACCAGATATCTAATATGCATGAAAAACATTAAAAAGTCTAAATTTCCTTAATTGTTGTTTCTTTATCGAGGAGGGAGTTAAAATATTCTGTAGTCATGATGGGAGTCTGAGGATTAGGTCTTTCATTTATTGAAGACCATTCAAAACACTTGGGTCTAGTAACAGTAAAATCACTATAGATGTTTTGGATGACTATGTTAAGATTGCCTAAATATTGTTGTTTGAATAATCTGGAACATAATTTACCAATGTTTTCTATATCTGGATCAATATAGAAGGTTGAAGCTATACACATGGCAATAATTTTAGAATAGACCCTACATCTATCTGCATTTAAAAGAAATTCTCTTCCTAGGATATGGTAAACCACTCTAAGTATGAGGGAGTGGGTGTTCAACATAATAGATTTGAGGCGACTAATTGTGTTCTCTTCATCAAGTGCATTCTAAGCTCTTCATCTTCCAAAATGCTTATCAGATACTCAACTATTCATTTCCTAGGATAGAAACGTAAACTGAAGAGTTAGGGATGGAGGATGAAAAATTATTTACATGTACTTATGAATTCATATAAATGGATATCTACCCAAGTAAAAGCTAAAAACAACTATAGATTTATATACATATCTATGTGTAGGGTAATATAATTATATAAATTATAGTTTATATGAAAATGATAAGAGTATATATATATATATATATATATATATATATATATATATATATATATATATATATATATATATATATATATATATATATATATATATATATATATATATATATTAATGTTTATATATTGATAAACTTAATGAAACATATACATCTCCATTTTGTTTTTGATAATTAACAAGTTGTACTACTATCTTTGTACATATATACCATAGCCTTTATTTAAATTTGTCTTCATATACCATAGATGTTTTGGTTATTCTAAGACTAATCTAAAACTTAATCTAGTCTTATACTACTAGTTTGGTTCAACATATTTCCTCTTTTCACTCCTTAATTTTGAAGTGTTATACGGTCCTAAATTGATTGTCTTTAATATTTATGAAAATTCAAGGTAGCATCTTTATCCCCGACTGGGTAATGTCAGATATTTTTAAAGGTATCTTCGTTCTATTCTAATAAGTAAATGATACATGAATAATTGTAACAAAAAAATTAGAGATTAGAAAAATTATGTAAGTATAATCACATATTATGTTCTTGAAGTTAAAACCTATTACATAATTGTTATACTGTATTGTTTTAAAAGCTTAATACAAGGATGGTTCGACTGCATCAAACTATTACATATTGATTCTACCTGTAACTATAATCTACTAATTATCCTACTATACCCTATATAATGTCGATAAACCTATTTCATATAACATTCCAAATACTCAAAAAGTACCATGTCCATTGTATCAACACGTAGGCCTATGTTAGTCTTTTTGACATATTTAGCAGCTCTAGTTACCATCGTTCTTTTTAACAATAATAATGATTTCTTCATCCTGCACTGGATTCCTTGAATGTTGAGAGCATCTTTTCACCTCTAGGGACAAGATACAAATGTTTTCCATCTCTACTTCATCCAATGCTTTCGGGATGTCAAAACCTTCAACTCTCCAATAATTTAGTAACCAATCCTTCTCCATATTTTCTTTGAGAAGGCCTTTGAATAGGTATTCCAAATTCCTACACATTTCCAACTAGAATTCATCAAAATGCTTCTTGTCTTTGAAAGTCATCATCGACACGTGTTGAGACTTAGGAATTTCCAAGAGATTTTTGATCTCAGACTTCATAGTGATTTCTGGGAGTGGAATCATTAGATGATTATCAATGTTATAAACCATATTTTCCAATCTGCCCAGAAGATCCTCAATAAAGATAATATTTGCAACCTTAATAACGTCATTTTTCTTACACCCAACAAAGATAGATAGATCTATAAACTGTCCTACTATGTTTATATTCATTCTGAATGAAAACTCATTATCAAAATTATAGTCTCCAATACCTTTTTCTAGTGCCTACCTTGCTGCAATAGAGAGGGGGTTCAACATTCGGTTCCATCTTTCAAGTTTGATTGTTCCCCTGAAGGCCATGGCTCGGTGGTCTTCGAGAACAAATGTAAGAAGTCTAGATTCCATTTCTTAGTTATGGCTTCTTCACATACCTAGCAAGGGTTTCTACTAAGTCATCTGATATATGGGAGATTACTTCATTTACACTTCTTCATTAAAGAGAACAATCATTTAATGATTTTTTCCTTGTCCTTGTTTATGATTATATTTACACTCTTCTTCCTTGAGATCTTTGAAGATTTTGTGTGTAGTATTTATCATTATATCACATGCATTAATAGGTATCCACACTATGATTATGCTTTATTATCTTATCACATTGATTCTTTCAAGACCTCATTTTCCTCCCCATCTGAGGAAAGACATTAATTATAGGGAACTTTATCAATGGCACAACAATCTTGGATGATGAACTTGTTTATTTAGGTTGATGAGTAAAAGTCATGCGAGTAGAACTTAGATCTAGTTTATGCTTATTTTTTATGGGTAAATATAAATCATTGATAAGTATAAACATTAAGTAGGGTAATCAGATTATGATTTAAATTGAGAGGGGAAATGTATAGAATGCCTTTGTTTTATGATTGATATGGGTCCCACCCTGCTATGGTTCAGTATTAACAAAATCCTTATAATATGGGATATTATGTTTATATCTTAAGCGTGATACTATGCACTAGAGAAAAGTTTTAGAGGCTTATCCTAACTAAGGTTCTAGAAGGGGTTTCTTTGGTTAATGAATGAGAGGAACTCTTTGAGGAGATAAATTACTACTGAGTTAATAGAGTTAGTATTTGTTTATTCTATTCTTATGCTATACTAAATTTATTCATTGCCTGAGACTAAAGGATGAGCTATATGAGATTTTAGTTTAATTCTGAAAAGTATATTGAATCCTATGGGTAGGAATTCTAAAATTTGTTTCTTATTTATTATGAGTATGTAACAAAATGTTCCCCATCAACTCCCAAATTGGCAAGGGTATCAACGTCCTTGTTTCCTTCCCTGTAAATATGTTTAACTTCAGATTGTGGGATAGTATTCAAAATTTCTAATATCTCTTCCAGTTTAGAGTTTAATTTCCAATTAGGGGTTTTCTTAGTTTGAATGGAATTAATAATTATTTGGGAGTCTCCTTCTATCTCAAGTTTTGATACTCTTATTTCCTTACATAGTTTGATTCCTTCTAAAACTGCCATGCATTCTGCCATATTGTTTGAGGTTGGTTTGATAGATTTGGCACACTTTGCTATGATTTTTTCATTCCAAGCACTGATGATAAATCCTATACCTACAATACCTGGGTTACCTCTTGAGGCTCCGTCAAAGTTCAATTTAAGCCATCCAAATTTAGGGGTTTTCCATTTGCAATTTTTCCTTTCCAATTTACTGGATGAGTCACCTTTACCATAAAGGGGGGGGGGGGGATAACAAGGTTCTACCATGTTTTTTTTATTTTATTATCCCAAAATGAAAAGGAGTTTTCTTGGTTGATAAGATTTCTAAGTCTATTGTTGATGAGCTCCACAACTATGGACTCAATCTTATTATTGAGTGATTGAGAGTCCATTTTTTGGTTGACAAAGATTCTTCTATTGCGCTCCTTCCATAATTCTCACATCAAGATTGATGGGGAGATGATCTAAATGTCTTTATATAGGATTTTTTTATTGATTATGGGACATTCTTTAAGAAAGTCAACAATATCCATCGGCATAACAGAACTCCACCCAAGACATCCTCTAATCCAATTCCAACATTCTTGTGCATAAGGGCAGTTTAATAAAAGATGATTAACTATTTCCTCGTGTTGCTCACATAAGGGACATCTAGATGATCCTTCAAAAACTAACTTCTTAAATCTATCTGCAATCAATATTCTTTTTTTAGGGCTGCCCAAAGGAACATACCAGCCTTAGGGAGGCATGCTTTGTTCCAACATAAGTTCAAGGGGATATCCAAAGTGTCCATGTTTTGTTCTTTAACAATAGCCTGGTATCCATTTCTAACACTATATTTCCCATCATTTGAACCTGTCCACACTAATCTATCCTCTCAATTTTTGAGAGAGAGAGATATTTCATTGAGAATATCTCCTAGCTTATGTCTTTCATGATGTTCTATCATAATGATGTTAAGGTCTTTCCAAGATCCTCCATCAACTGGTGAAATATAGTCCTTGACCTTATTACCCCATATTCTACACAAGGTATCTATGGTTATAGGAGATAACCCCATATTATTTGTAGGAATATAACCTCCCCAAGAGTCCTCCCAAAAAAGGGCATCCTCACCCTTACCAATATCCCATGATAATCCTTTATTAGCAATTTCCCTATTATTTATAATAAAATTCCAAATGTGAGAGCCTTTGACATGGTTACAAGACCTAAAGATATTAATGGGATCAACATCAGGAATATATTTATTTAGTAGGATTGCAGCCCATTTACTATTAGGTTCTTGCAATAATCTCCATACAAGCTTAGCTCCTAGAGCCTTATTTTGCCACTGCAAATTTTTGATTCCTAGACCTCCAAGGGATGTTGGTTTGCAGATGTTATCCCATTTGATTAGTGCTAACATATTTTCTTTAGAAGAACCTTGCCAATAGAAATCTCCAAGTTTCTTATCTAGGATAGATTTAATGTTACCAGGGAGAGGAAGGACTGACATTTGATATGTAGGAATTATTGTGAGGACAGATTTGATCATAATAGTCATGCCAGCCTTGGTTAGCCATTTACCTTTCTAGTTTTATTTTTTATTATGAATCTTATTAATAATTAAATCCCAGAGTTTAGAACTATGAATTCCTTTGTCTAACGGTATTCCTAAGTATTTAGATGGATAGTTTCCAATCTTATAGCCTAAGATATTACAAACTTGTCTAGCTTTAGCCAACGGGGTGTTAAGGAAAAAAGCTTTAGATTTATTAGAATTTACTCTTTGACTAGAGGCCTTCATGTATACATCAAGTATATCTTTAAAGGATTTAGCTTCCTTCTTAGTGCTGGCTCCCGGGAGAATAGTATCATCCGCAAATTGTTGGTGCATTATATTGGTTACATTATTAGTGACTTTAACTCATGTAATCCTACCTTCTTGATGTGCCTTAGTTATAGTTCTACCTAAAGCCTCAACCATGATGACATAGAGGAAAGGTGATATGGTATCTCCATGTCTGATACCTCTTGATATATCAAAAAAGCCTTCAGGAGTTCCATTGATAAGTAGGGAGATTTTGGGTGTGGATATACAGTTAAAGATAAGATTTATCCATTGTTTGGAAAATCCAAAAGCCTCCATACATTTACATAGAAACCTCCAGTCAACTTTATCATATGATTTTTGAATGTCTAGTTTGATTAGCATACATGGATCTTTATTGTAATGGGCCAAATGTATGATTTCTTGTGCAATTATGATCCCATCCAAGATTGAACATTTTGGAACAAAACATGTTTGTTCTTCTACAATTATGTTAGGGAGAAGAGTTTTTAGTCTATTAGCTAATGATTTAGATAATATTTTTTATATCGTATTACAAAGGGCAATAGGACGAAAGTCACCGGGTTCTTCACAATCAGATTTTTTTGGGATTAGTGAAAGGAAAGTATTGTTGATTTCTGTAAGAAGGGTGCCAAAGTTTTTGGTTGCCTCCACTGCCTCCCATATTTCATTCCCAAGAAAATGCCAACATTTTTTTTAAAAATTTGGCTTGGAAGCCATCCGTTCCAGGTGATTTATCAGGATGGAGTTGGAAAAGTGCATTTTTAACTTCATCAATAGTTAATTTTCTATTTAGCCATTTATTATCACTTTCTAATATAATTTTTGGGATGGATGTTAAAAGTTCATTTTGGGAAACTAAGTCTGCATACTCATGATTATTTAACATATTTTTGTAAAAAATCACAAATTCTAAAGAAATTAGATCTGGATTTTCCACTTGATTTCCATTTATGTCCTTTATTTTAGTGATTTGATTTGCATTCCTTCTATTCTTAACATTGTTGTGAAAGAGTTTTATATTATTATCTCCTTTTCTCAGCCAAGTTTCTCAGGATTTTTGTTTCCAATATATTTCTTCCTTCAACAGAATCTCTGAATGTTTGGACATTAATTTTTTTTCTCTGTTGCAACTTATTTCATTTCTCTATAACTTCTTTAATTAAGGATTCAATTTCATTCTCAATTTTGATTTTATTTTCAAAAATGTTATTAAATTTCTCTTTGTTCTAATCAAGAATCTTACTTTTCATCTTCTTCAATTTAGTAACAAAACAATACATCTTAGATGCAGTAACTTTTACCTCACTCCACCATTGTTCTAGTAGTTGCATAAACTTATCATCTTGAAACCACATAAATTCAAATTTGAAGGGAATTCTTAGTGGTTTGACATTCTCCTTAATGTCAAGTCTAACTGGGAAATGGTCTGATCCAGTATTGTAAGTATTTCTACGAAGAGGGTAGAGTCAAATGTTCCTAAATCTTTGCTAAAAAGGAATCGGTCCAATATTTATGCTATTCTGCAAAAGCCAGCCCTACGGTTATTCCATGTGTATAAACCATTAGCTGTTGTAATATCAATAAGATGATTATTGAGGAACCAATGATTAAATTTTTTTTGAGATTGTGATACATATTGAGACCCTCTGTATTTTTCTCTACTGTCAAGAATAGCATTGAAAGCACCCCCAAATATATGATATTCATTCTGGTTATTATTTAATTGGTTTTCTAATACCTTCTATAGTTCTCTTTTTTCATTGTTCTGAGTGGGCCCATATATGTTGAAGATGTTAAATTTAAGTGAGCTCCTAACACTTTTCACAGTTCCTAATAACTAATTCCTTTGGTTGGTAATTAACTCAAATACAACTTTCCTAGGATACTATATAATAGCAAGACGACTAGATGCTCCTTCTGAGTAAATCATTTTTGGCTGAAATTTTTACTATCTTCCTTATTTAATTTAGTTTCTTGGATTAAAATTATTTTAGATTCAAACATTTTTAGGTTTCTTTTTAATAGTCTTTGTTTGTTAGTGGCATTAAGTCCCCTAACATTCCATGTTTATATTTTTGTTTCACTGTGGGAAGGTTCTTCCTCTTCCTTGCATATAAAATATCAGTTAATTTTGGTTGGCTATCAACATTCCCATCCTGACAGCTTAACTCATTAATGGATTTCCTTCTACACTTCTTTAGTTTTGATATTACTGGGCTTGAGAGTCCATCAATAGTGGTTGCAATTCCCAATTGCCTATCTATGTTGGCAATTCCATTAATGCATTCTGTTACTTCTTTGATTTCTCTCAAGTTCTCATCTTGAAGGTTTCTGTTCCTTAATTCTGTATAAATTTGAATATTTGGGGCATTCAATGTACTATCATTATCCTATTGTATTAATTCATTATATTCTAAGTTTAGGCCATCTTCTAAGTCCATAATTTCTTTGCCATATTCTTCTTCTACTGATTCTAGATTAATTGGAGTTTTCATTACTGTGCAAATTGTTTCTAATTCAATTGGAATTAAGTGAGTGATTTTTCACATTATTCGGAACATTCTTTGTTTCTATTCTATCTTCCTCACTTATCCTATTTCTATCAACCTTATGCTATTGCAACAATTATTTTGTAATATCACTATGAACTTCCCTAAGATCTTCCATTATTCCTCCTACCAGTTGCAATTTATGTTCAATATTTAGTACTCTCTCTTCTTGAATAAGTTCCAAATTGTCTCGATCTAGACTTAATTGATTTTTAGATGGTGTGCCAGTATAGATAACCATATCAGTACATAGGGCTTCTTCCTTATTTGAATGAGTGTTACTTAAGGCCTTGGTTTGTGGACTAGATACCTGATTAAGACTAAAATCAAAACTTTCTTTTTTGTCCTCTTTTATCCTAGTATTACTAGTAGAACTCAAATGTTCAAAGTTAGGTTCCCAATGTGTTCCTCACATTCAACATTAATGTCTTCTATCGCAAATCCTCCTATGTTATTGAGAAAAGTTATTTTTATATTCTATTTTGATGTTTGATTAGCTTTATCAAATTTCATACTTTTGTTACACTTATGTATGGGTGTGGTCTTTGTATTAGCCTTCGCATTACTACTTTGGTCATGGTTACTCTACTTAATAGGGGTTCAGTAATCCAAACCTTCTTCCGAACCATATACATCTTTTACTGTTGTGGGGTTTATGACTATAGATGAGGATTTGCAACATATTTCAGCAGGTGGAATAGAACTCATATTTAAGTTCATTCTTACAATTATGGTTCTTTCAGCATGAAACTGCTCTAAGTCTACAAAACCTATGAATTTACCTATGCAATTTCCTATTTTTCTTAATGTTTCTTCATTGGAGAGTTCCATTGGGAGGTTTTTAAGGAGTACTTCCCTTTATACCAAAAAATCCTTCAAATTAAAGGGATTCAAGAAGGGGATCCAATCTAAGATTGAAAAATCTATGTCTCTATATTTCGGACAACCTTCAACAAGTAATTTTTCTTTCAATTTTTTTCCTATTACAATCTATATGTATGAAATTTTCAGGGAGTATGATAGTACTTACCTTATTTCACAATTCCTCTTTTAGCCACTTCGCAATCTTGTCTACTAGTACTCCAAATCTGTTCCATCTGCATATTAAACCAAAGACTAGACAAAATTTTTGTGTATTTTCTATTAATCCCTCTTTAAGTTCTATTTTCATTATTTTCTCTTTTTAATTAGGGCTAGCCAAAAATAGAGTATTGGTTGTTTTACCATATATAGCTTTATTGAAGTAGTTATGCATTTTCCCTTCCAAACCAATTGTTCTACGAGGAGGAGAGTAAATATTACCTTTTGCCGAGCCATTAAGAGAGCAATTCTTACCATAGTCAGCTAGATAGTTCACCGATGATGGGTGTTTCTTAAAGGTATTGGCTTGAGAGTTATCTAGAAAGTTCAAAGGGATACCCATATCCCCATTCACATTGATCTTATATGAGCAAGGTTTAAATGGGGTTCCACATATGTGGTGAGGAGAGTATATTTCTATTTCTTTATAGGAGGGACAAGAACAGGGTTTGGTTTTATTATGCCTAGGGTCCTCAGATCTTGCAGGGATAGGATTTATACTTCCACCATTTCTGAAGTTCATTTGAATACTTCTCCCAAAAAGAAACCCTAGAAAAATCCCTAGGGGAAGAAGGCATTAGAATATTAAAGAGATTGGATGTGGGAATGAAGATAGTGTACAAACCTTTATCATGTATCGCTCTACGCAACTTTGAAACTGTCTTCCATTCATTTTCTATATGAATCTCTTTAGATATTTGTTTGGGAAGGAGAGCATAAATTCCAACGGGAAAATATAGAAATAAATGAGATTTTTTTAAAATTTACAAAATATAAATCTAAAGGTGTCAAATATACATAAAGTAGACAACTAAGATTCAAAATGGATATTTAAATTTTCAAAATATAGAAAACATAGAAAGCAATATATCAATGGAAATCTCTTGGCTCCTCCTAGCACAACCATGAGACTATTTTCATGATTTTGGACTTTTTGAAGAAATTGTTCTTTACGTGCTCCTTGAACCTACAAGTCAAAAGCTCATAAAATAGTAAGAAAGACATTAAAAAGTTAGTTTGAACCCGTGAAGTGGGTCCCACCGGGCATGCCAAAATGTAATGCATAAAAATGACATAAAATAACAAACTTAAATAAACTAAGCTTATTCCTATATATTCATATGCATACCTCAAAATATGGAAGTAAACAAGCATTTATGAAGATATGAAGTAAGAAACAAGATTAAACTATTTCAACATAATAGCACATGCAAACCTCTTGAGATAATGAAGTGTTGATTTGTTGAAGATGGGTGGAATGTGGTTTCTCACAAATACCGCAGCATGACAATGCATGAAAAAGGCTTATTGAATGAGGAAGAAGACTCTCAATTTATAGGAATTTGAAGGAAATGAACAGTTGAGATTGAAAGTTGGATGAAGGGTCAAGATTTCATAGGATTGATAAGGTGGCCATGAGGTGGAGGCCAAGTAGATGGCATGTGGATTAGGGTTTCACCATTGAAAGAGGGAAAGATTCTCACACATGTGTGAGAAACCTTTGAAAGTGACATGTCTATGACAAAGTGTAAGAAGATGTAAGAGGGTGTAAGAGGGCCAAAGTTGCTCACACATGTGTGAGCAACTTGCGAAAGTGATGAATCAATGACAAAGATCAAGGAATGTAAGAGGATGGGAGAACCAAGGTTGCTCACACATGTGTGAGCAACTTTGGAAAATGACATGTCAATGACATGGGTCAAAAGGTAGAAGAGAAAGAGAGAACCAAGGTTTGGAGAGTCACATGTCAATGACATGTGGGAGACAAGTGTGTAAGGGTGTGTAAGAGTCAAACATGACTAAAATCACATGTGACTTGAGTTTGGGTTAGGGTTTCTTAATCCTTAGATTACGTTTATGCAAATGATTAGGATGAAATTAGGTGGGAGATTAAGATTAATTAGTGGGAAAGTGGGTTGACTTGGGTTAGAAGGATGATTTAGGTTAGGTAAGTGAGATTAGGTGTGTAATACCCCAAAAATGGGCTATAGGTTCATTAACCTCCTATATCGACACATCGAACGAAATCGACATCAAAGTCCTAACCTAAGGCACATCTAAACATTATCGAATCCTAATTGATTATCTCAAATTCTACATCAGGGAATATTCCTAGCAATATTCCTAATTTATCATAATTATTCTTAATTTAATGATTATTTGGTGATAAATCTTATCTATCCTAAAGTTTGATTAATTGAATATGATGAATATTTAATTAATTAGATTTAATATTGCCACTTAATTATTTAATTGGATTTAATTATATTTATTCCTAAATTGTATTATTCCATTTTGACAATAAATCAAATATCTTATGACTAATTGATTAAATTCTTATTTAATTAATTAATGACAATTGTCAAATTTAATAATATAGTTTTTGGAATAAAAGTTTGATTTAATAATTGATTAACCCATAAATCAATTGTTTTATTTTTTAAAATCAGTTAAGTTGAGGATAAATCACTTTATTTATTTATTTAATTCATATTAATTATGCACATCCAAAAAATAGTTAAACTTTAAATCAAAAAATCAATTCAAGTTGTTTTAAAAAATAAACTCAACTCTCTTTTGGTTTAAAAGCTAATCTCAACTTCTGATTTAAATCAAAAAGTTGTTTTTGCATGATTTTTTGTGAGTTAACTATCTTTAATTCCTTGTTGACTCAAAAATCAACCTGAGTGATTTATGGCTTTTCCATGCATCCCCAAAGCCCTGGATTTCTATAAAATAAGGCTTCAGCTCTTCACAAATCATCTCACAAGTTTGCATACTTACTCTGCCAAAATCAACCCACGAATTTGCACAATCACGCTGGAGAATCGACATCTGAAGAATTGAAGCTTCTTTGCAATTCAAGAAATTTTGTGAGATCAATCTTGTCATTTTAGTTTCATATTTAGCATATCATTGTTAGATTAATTGCATTGCATATCAGTTTTTCCATCTAGAATCGATTCACATCAGTTTATTTCATCTTATTGCATAGAAAACCCAAAAATATAGATTAATTTGCATTCATCTCATATCTAGATTCTGCATTCAAATCCTTTGTTTAGGTGTCGTCAAGGGCACTGATCTTGGTCCAATCTGAGAATATCATACTCGCACCTAATAGAAGGCAGTAAATCATCTAGTTAGATTAGTTTCCATTTCACTGCACGATTTTGATTTTAACTAACCTCTAATGTTTTACTGAAGTGTTGTGTCTACAACTAGGTACAAAATTCACACACACATTTATGGCACCCACCGTGGGGCCCTAAAATGGGTTTCCATTCAATTTCTATCAATTTCTATCATCTTCTTGTCATTTTCTACTCCAAGCTACGATTTTTAATTTCTGTCTATACAATTTTCGTACGAGTTTTGTCAGAAACTTGTATCAGGAGATACCCACTATCGTATGATAGTTTATTTGATCGATGATCGTACTGTCAAAAATACAGTGTCATTTGGAAACCCTGTTGTCATATGATCTGATACCTAGTGTCATACAAGTTTCTGGACTATCATCTGGGAGGTGACCCACTGTCGTACGAGTTTCAGTGTCAGGTTTCAATTTTTGTTTGACTTTTTCAGGTAATTTTCCAGATTTGTTTTCCTGATTTGGACTGACAGTTAACATTAACAATTGAAATTTGCTATTTCTGATTGATTTCTACTGGTTTTGATTGGGAAAAGTGTAAGAATTGCTAAAAATAGGTAAGAATCTACTAAGTGCATTGCGAGAAATTCAGGTAATCTTTTCAGCTGATAACATTTTGATTTGGATTAAAAAGAAACTCTTGCATGTCAAGCTTGTGTGACCTTTATTTCTTTTATATCACAGATTTCATTTTGGGCTATTAAAAATGAACATAGATTTGCTTTTCAGCATCTTTGTTACACATAGTAAATAGGCCCTATGAACACTATTCGTGGTTCTTGAGAGAATGGGTTTCCAGTGAAACTCTTCTCAATGAAGGAACCCTTGTAGGTAGGGAGGTTATTAAGAGCGTCTCACGTTCTACTAGATTTGTTCATCTTCAGCTTCTGATTGATACATTCTCTCTCCAGAGAGGTTGATAGATCATAAGAGAGGTTGATAGATCATAAGTGGTTGACATCATAGATCTTTGTGAGATAATCTTGGTCTTAGTGTGTCTGATTAATCTATCTTCTTTATTTTGGTTAAAAGTGAAAAGGCTAGAGGATTATGCTCTACTCCCTTTTTAGGTAGTACCAGAAACTCAGATCCTTGAATCTAGAACCAGTCTCCATGCGGTATATTTTGAGTCACCTTTAGAGAGGGTTAACCGTAGTGGACATTCCCTTAATTGGGTCAACCACGTTGATGAAACCTCAAGTGGTAGTAGCCATTTTCATCGTGGTAGCAGTAGCCGCTATATAAATGTCCTTGTGGAGGAAATCTTCACAGGTGTGGTCTCTTGTTGGGCTGTCAGATCTCCCTAGCAGCTCCTGATTGATTAATTTCTTGAACTAAGTCAAAACCCTGGTGCACCTGGATTGGAGTTCGCCCTCTTGAGATCACAAAAGTTACAGAGTCAGACCATTACTACAAATCCTAGTGAGGCCAAATTTTCATTTTCTAGGAATATGTGCGTTATTGCAAAACTTTTTGGAACATACACTATTAGCACTCCTAGGGATTAGCAAAATTTAGTCACTTGATTGTTCATGCATAGGGTTGCTTTGTCCCCTATTCATTGTTTTCAGATATGCTTGAAATCACTTGCTTGCTATTTTGCATGCTTGTTTATCTATTTGGTTACTAAGAACGAATCAATCCGCTACAATCTTCAAATTTGGATAGACAATTTTGTGAACAATCTGAAACTAAAAATCTAAAAAATTGCAAAATCTGATGTCAAACACCTTTCTGGAGTCAAAAGTCATCTTGTAAAGTCAGAAAGTCATACAAGTTTTGGCTATTGTCATTTCATAACCCCTATATTATCTTATGGTATATGGTATACTGTCGTACGAGTTTTGCTACCCGTCAATTCCAAAAAGTCAAAAACCTTGCTATCAACTATCGTGTGAGTTTTGCAATAGTCATACAAGTTTGTTAATTATTGTTTCATGCTATACCCACTGTCGCATGAGCCTATAGAAAGTCATTTGAGAAATTTTGAAAAATTGCTAGAAAGTTGTCAGAACTCTCAGAGACCCAGCTTTTCCAGCCTATTTCTAGAGTCTGTCAAGAAAATCAATGTGTCAAGAATAGAGTAGCAACTATTGAGAATCTAGTCATTTTCCTAAAGTGGCCTTTTGAATCTGATTTAGCCTTCTATTTAATCGATCTGAGTCTTTTTCATCTTGTGTCAAAACCTTGTCATAACTATCAATCTTCAATCCATCTCCAAAATGGCTAAGTGTTGTGAACTTGTGTCCGCTATCTTTTGGGAATCTACCCATACATCCAGGGCACAATCTCCTTCATTTACATCTAATCTAAGCTTCAATGAACCAAACCTTGACAACATTGCATCATTTGATCTTCTTGAATCAGATCTTTCTTTAGTTGTCTTCATCATATTCTTTTGTTTCACCCAAGGTTAATGGTGGAAACTAGAGCTTCCTCTCACAAGAAATTTGGAGAAGTATCCCATCCCATACCTCTGAATACTCTCCAAGCTCCAACTCTTGAGCAACTCTACAATTCTGGTCTTTACGAAGATGACGGTCTTGGCAATTTTCGATTGAAAACCGGTTACATTCCTCCTTCATCAACTCAAGGAGGTAATCAAAAAACTCCTCCTCAATCTATCCTAGGGAGAACTCCTACCATGTCTCAACTAGGGACAAACTTTGGCTCTCAAAGAGCACAATCTCAACATGGTTTAGATCAAGAACCTACACCTTTTGAAATTTCTCAATATCAAAATGATGATAACTTCAAAAGAATGATGAAGCATTTCTTGAAAGAAGATAGAGAGGCATACTTTTTACAATTGGCTCATGAAGGAGCTAAACTTTCTCCCAACTTTAATGTTGAAGATATCATTACACATGAGGAAGAAACTCCTATTTCAGCTATGATGAAACAAATGCACACCATGCAAGTCAAACTTAATAAACTTGAGAAAGAAAAGGAACCCAAAGAGTTCTCCATGGAGGCCCTGTGTCCTTTTCCATTTGACAAAGACTTGTACATGCTACCATTCCCTAAAAGGGTGGAAATGTCAAAATATGATAAGTATGATGGACACTCTGATCCTCAAGATCATGTTAGAGAATTATGTACACAATCTATGGAGTTCATGCACAAACCAACTTATTTGATGCGTCTCTTTCCTCGATCTCTGGGGGGAGCAGCCATTCATTGGTTCTCTAGATTTCCTTCTACTATCAAAACTTTTGAGGAGTTGATCAAATTGTTCTATCATCAATACTCCTACAACATTCAACATCCAGTCACCATGATTGATATCTGCAATCTGAAACAATACCCAGGAGAACCATTCCTGACATTTCTCAAGAGATGGAGGAAGAAATTCTCTCTATATGCTAGGCATATTCCAGAAACTGAGAAACTGGAAATATTCATCAATAATCTTGTCCCAAAGATCAACTACCCTTTACAAATGCAAGATCATCCATCTTTTGATAAGATGGTAGACAATGCGATCAAAATTGAAAAGGTACTTGTGAAAAAAGGAGACATCACACTTCAAAAGGACAAGTATGAATCAGGATCTAGTTCTAAAGACAAGAACAAAAAAATAGAACAAGAATAAAGGCATCATCAGATGGCATTGTTGATACCATTTGTGCCCCATCAAAGGCACCAGCTTTCAATCTAACTATTGACACCCAAGCCATCAAAGCCTTAGAGCAAAAGGTGCCCGTACTATCTCAACAAAAGCTAGAATACAAATCTTGGTCCGCTGATAATAAATGAAAGTTCACTCCTCTTGGAGAATCTTTAGAATCGGCTATGAGAACTCTGCTAGCTAATAACTGTAATGGTCCCTTTTTACCCCTAGACCAAAATTCCATCAGTTAGGCATAAATTAGGGAATCGTCAAATAATTAACAACATATAACCATCACTATCATTAAAGTTAGAGGAAACTATTGAGTGATAAGCTAATGAACGTAGTCATATAGAAGATCTCTTCATATAGGGCACATGAATCTTTCTCCTTCCCTTACTATGATCATCATAAGATGGAAGACTTACAATGCAAGGGCGCGTGAAACAGACTACAAGCAGCTTCCCTGTGGGATAACCATCATGTGCCCGAAATTACTCCACCTCTCCCTCCACAAACTCCCTATCCTAAGATATCGTAGTATGAGACGAGATATATCCCTATGTACTATAATTAGAGTAATCTAGATCATATTCCTAAATCATTATTATTTCCATATATATATAAGATTCATATATCAGTATATATCATTTAAGATTCATATATCTATCTATATATAAATATATATATTTCAGATATACATTTGATATCCATATAATTCTCATGTAACTCAAATATTATCTTATATATTCTAGATATTCTATTATCTAGATAGTTCATATATATGTGATTCAATATTATTAATATATATCTAAATATAATATATATATATATATAATAATCTATATATATATATATATATATATATATATATATATATATATATATATATATATATATATATATATATATATATATATATATATATATATATATATAACTGATATATATATATTCCCATTTCATCTTAATGTTAATATATAGATATATACATGCGTTGATTTCTATATTGTAATGTTACTCTATAAACTACTTGTTATAAATATGTGAGACCTCTAGTGGTATGTGTTTCGCAATAGCTTTCATATATAAGACTGTCAACTAATATTGATTCATTGATACGTAATAGCACACTCTAACTGTCACAACGTGCTTGTCATTAGACTGATATAGACATATTGTTTCTGATATCTTCTTTTGGTTGCATGCTAGATATAATCCATTAAACTCCCCCATTATATCCTTTATCGAACAGAATCAATAAATTAACAAATGCTAGCCTGATTCCATTGTATATTGATATATTATATTTATGTGACCTATATATAAGTTTCTCTCTATTTTATCTTTCATTCCATGACTATTCATTTTTTCTTGGAATATATTTATTTATTTTCTTCTCTTGAGTTCCTCCTACATTTCCTCTTTATTTTTCTCCTTTATTTTCTCCTTCATTTTCTCCTATATTTTCTCCTTCATTTTCTCCTATATTTTCTCCTTCAATTTCTCCTCTATTATTTTCTCCCAAGTTTTCCAAATTCCTTCTTAATATTTCTTCTTTTTTTCCTCCGTGATAAAATGTCTTTTCCCACTCAATATATATATAAATATGAATAGTCACATCTTTTGAAATATAGTATTACTATTAATAATTTACATTTGATTATTATAAAACTCTTTACGGGTGGTATTATTATTAATAGGCTTCTTTAATACTACTCATAGATTAATATTATATGTAGATTGGTATTGTTAACTATTATATTGATTAAATTAATAGTTGATTATTAATTGATTAATATAATAATATTATTACTTAGATATTATCAATAAGGTAAATTAATATTATCTGAGTAATATTACTATATTCACAATATTTAACAATATCAATATCATTATCTCAATAATATATTATTATATATTATATTAATATTTTAATAATATATTATTAATAGTATATTTACTATTATTACTTTATTAACATTTGAGTTATGATTATTTTCTTTAACTTATTATTTTATATTATAATATTTTACTTCTATGATCGTTATTTATTATTACTAGGTTCTATCCAATAAGGGGTCATGACAATAACATCATCTCTTTGCCTAAGATCTAACAATCTGATCCTGACCCTAAACCAAAATGGTGGAGAGAGAATGAATTATGTGATTTCCATCAGGGTAAAGGTCACAAAACTAATAACTGCTTACGCTTGAAACATATGATTCAAGATCTGATTGATAAGGGAAACATCATGATTGACAATCATAAGAGAAATAATGATCATACAACATTCATAGAACCATTTTTGAAACATGGTCAAGAAGTTTCATCTTCTCAGCCTAATATGGGGGCAAAGGTCAATTATGCTTACCCTGGAAATAATGTTGTTATCAATATGGTTGAACCTTGTCTCTCTAAGCATTGCAATGTCATCACAATTGTGTGAAGAGATAGAGATCATACTTTAGCTAACGCAGTTACTCGATCATGGGCTCAGACACATCTGAATGGACAATTCCCAGATTCATCAAATGTCCCTAAGATGCCCTTCAATCTTTCTTCCACTTCCAAACAGAAGGTTGCGTCTAAATCTTCCAATCCTAAAGATACGAGGCCGACATCTTATAGCATTGTTCAACAACTCCAACACACTAATGCAAAAATCTCCATGTTTGAGTTGCTTCGGATATCTCCTGCTCATAGAGCTATTCTAGACAAAGCTTTGCTCGGATCCAATGTTCCTAATGACCTTGATTTAGATAGGTTCTAAACTATGGTTGGACATCTTACGTCTCCATGGTATATATCCTTTTCAGAGGAAGATGACAACTCCTTGAGTCACCCACATAACCAGCTCTTGCACATAGAAGTCTTGATCCAGAACCGTAGAGTCAAATGTGTGTTGATAGATGGGGGTGTTGGCCTAAACATTTGTTCTTATAGCTTGGTCACACAATTGGGATTTTCAAAATTGGCTATTGATCCCAGAAAGAAAATAACTATAAATCCTATGATGAACAAGAAAGATCTTCTAAAGGCACCATTGTCTTACCTATCAGAGTAGGTCCAGTTATCAGAGATACTATATGTCAAGTTCTTGATCTACCTTTAGCTTACAACATTATTCTAGGGAGACCATGGATACATGAGATGAAGGCTATTCCTTCTACATTCCACCAATGCTTGAAATTTCCTTATGAAGGAGTAGAGGTCACTATTCCAGCAAACATATCCACCACTTGCAATACATTGAAGGAAAGTGTGGATAAACTTGTGCCTAATAATAGAGAATCTTCCATTAAGCCAACAAAAGAAGCATCCACATCTAAAATGGAAGACATTGCAAAAGAGGTCAATATCAAAGAACAGGGTATGGGAGAATATACTATAGAGCCAGTCTTATCTTTGACATCTCTACCTATCTCGCCTAAGTCTTATGGACAATCTTTAAAATAGTCCAAACTAGACTCTAAAGAGCCTCTTGAGGCATATAAAAGAAATTTTGAGGCAGAACAAGTCTCCAAGCAAGAATTTGAATAGGATCAAGTTGTGCTTACATGGCTATACAAAGATGAACCTGAATCTCAAGCTGTTCCAACTAGTGATTCTACAGTATCCAAGATCCCTTCTAAGTCATATGGTCCAGGAGATAAACTGATAGCTAAGATGGGATATTTAGGTAAAGGACCTCTAGGAGTTAGAGGAGAAGGTCTTATAACACCTATTTCACATACTAGTAGGGCGAACAAAGATACTATTGGCTTAGGCTTTAGAAAGAAACCCTTCCACCTCAAAGGTAATTATTCTCATGTCATAGAGAAAATCACACTAGGAGAACCCCTTCTTAAGAAGGAAGAAATTGAACCGTCAGATAGTGATTCAGATAGCTTAGAACTTGTTCCTTATGAGCATTTGCCTAAGGAAATCAAAGACCTCCTTGAAGCTGAAGATGATCCAATAAAAAGAATCAATGCAGTAGAAACACAAGAATCTACTATAGGGAAAGAGATAGTTGCAACACAAGAACCAGCTAATCTCAAAGACAATCAAATAGACAAAGAGGAAGGTGGTAGTTATTTTGAGACAGACTCCCATGAGTATGAATTCAAATCAGAATTTGAGGGTAACCCTTCTTGGGGTATTCATCCTGACTTTACTCATGTTCTTAGATTTCCTAGAGGCATGGATGAAGAATCTAATGACTATGAATGGGGAGCCATTCCAGAAGAAGATGAGCTTATTACAGAGAAACATGTTGATGTTATTCACTAATATGCACCTAAACCCAACATAAGTCTAGAGCGATGTAGTGAACTTAACGAGTCTGGTCCACCTATGGATGAATTGGACTCCCACAATGACATTGAGCCTATTCATGAATTGAATGTCTTAAGTTGTAATATCACCTTTGAACTTGAGCATCGGGTTAGGACCAATGATGATAGATCCATATCCATAAACACTATCTCCCAATCTTTCCCCATTTTGACTATCCAACATCCTGAACTTCTTGATCAAACCTCCACAAATTCAAGCCATGGTATTTATACCTTCCCAAATGACTATGCCCTTGCTTGCTACCTCAATGCAGTTAAGCCTATGAGGACTTCCATCAGTGAACTGAGCGTTAGCATGATAGAGTCAGACATCAAGTATCTTAGTCAAAAAAATAAGAATAAGAATAAAAAGAAAAGGAGTTCTGAGAGTGAAAACCACTTTGTGAAAGTCTCAGAACCTACAAAAGTAAAAATAAAAGACGTATCCGAAGGTGAAAAACTCTATGAGGTGCCTAAGGATGAGATATTTGATGTCCTTCCAAGTCATCTACAGGACAAATCTCCAATTCTAATTGAGCCCACTCAATCCATCAACTTGGGAACAATAGAAGAACCATAGTTGATTCATGTAGCACAATCTTTATCAAAAGAAGAGAAGCAAAAATTTACAACATTCCTAACAAAGAAGAAGATCAACTTTGCATGGAAATATTTAGATATGCTAGGGTTGGATCCTAATCTTATAATGCATCATTTATCTATAGCTCCAAATGTCAAACCTGTCAAGCAAAAATTGAGAAAGATGCATCCTCATGTTGCACTCTTGGTAAAAGCTGAATTAGAGAAGCTCCTAAAAGTCAGATTCATCTGAGTTATTGACTATGCAGTATGGATCTCTAATATTGTACCTATTTCAAAACCAGATAAATCAATCAAAGTGTGTACAAACTTTAGAGATTTAAACAGAGCATGCCCTAAGGATGATTTTCCATTACCTAACATTGATATGATAGTGGACATGACTACGGGCTTTGAGATGCATTCTTTAATGGATGGTTTTTCTGGATATAATCAAATAAAAATTGCTCCAAAGGATCAAGAGAAAACTGCTTTCACATGTGCATGGGGCACCTTCTATTGGAATGTCATGCCATTTGGGCTTAAAAATGCTGGTACTACATATCAAAGGGCCATGACATCTATTTTTCATGACATGATGCATAGGACTATGGAGGATTATGTTGATGATACTTTAGAAAAATCTATGATTAGAGCTGAACATCTAAATGCCTTGAGCAAGATACTAGACAAAATGGAAAAATTTAGTCTCAGACTAAATCCTAAGAAGTGTGCTTTTGGTGTCACTTCTGGAAAACTCTTAGGATACATAGTCTCAAAGAAGGACATTGAAGTTGATCCAGCTAAAGTAAAGGCTATCATGGAAATGCAACCTCCAAAGAATATTAGTCAAATGAGGACATTGCAAGGGAGAGTTCAATCTATCAGAAGATTCATATCACAGCTAGTAGATATATCACAACCTTTTACAAAAACATTACATAAAGGTGTGACATTTGCATGGAATGAAGAATGTGAGAACAACTTTAACCATATCAAGAAGTATCTATCAAATCCTCCTATCTTGATGCCTCCCATTCCAGGGAAGCCTTTGATCTTATATGTCTCCACTACAGATACATCACTGGGGGCATTGCTTGCACGACATGACAAGAACAAAAAGGAAAGAGCCATATACTATATCAGTAGAACATTGGTGCCATACAAAAAGAATTATTCTATGATTGAGAAGGCTTGTATAGCTGTGATCTTTGCATCATAGAAACTGAGACATTATATGTTGGCGCATACCACACATTTGGTATCTAAGATTGATCCACTCAAGTACCTACTAAGCAAAGCTGCCCTCACAAGTAGATTAGCTAAATGGGTCATGCTCTTAAGTGAATTTGACATTGATTATGTTGAAAGAAAAGCTATAAAAGGCCAGGTTATTGCTGATCAATTAGAAAATGCACCTATGATTGAAGATACACCAATGCAAATGGAATTTCCAGATTCCTCTATCATGACTCTTTCTTCTAGAGAATGGCAGTTATTCTTTGATGGCTCCTATACATAGAATGGATCAGGAGCAAGCATATTATTTATAACTCCTTAAGGATACTCTATACCTAAAGCATTTAGATTAAATTTCCCTTGCATAAACAATATTGTAGAATATGAAGCCCTTCTTAATGGCATGAAACTAGCAATTGAGTGGAGAGTAACAGAATTAAACATTCATGGAGACTCAAAACTTGTTATTCATCAAGTCAATGATGTGTACCAAACTAAAGATGAAAAACTCATTCCTTATAAGAGAATGGTAGATGATCTAAAGAAGTATTTCCTATCTATCACATTTGAGCAAATACCTAGAATAAAGAATAAGGTTGCCAATGCAATGGCAACGCTATCTACTTTATTACAGAAGCCTGAACATGAGATATGCTATGAGTTCCTCATGGAAGCACTATCTTATCCTGCATATGATTCCCCCAAAACCCACATGATCTGCACTGTTGTTGGTCATGATTCATTCAGATACAAAAACCTATTCTCTTATCTCCAAGACCAAATCATTCCCGATACCTTCAACTGCCATGAAAAGAGATACCTTATCTGTAATGCCTCTCAATATGTCATCATTGGTCATGATTTGTATAGATGAGGTCTAGATGGTACCCTACTTAGATGTTTAGAATAGGAAGAGTCTCAACGTGCATTAGAGGAAGTCCATGATGGTATTTGTGGGTCACACTTGAACAGTTTAACACTAGCTCAAAAACTTATTAGGGCTGGGTACTATTGGCTTAAAATGGAGAAAGAGTCTATCAAGTTTTCTAAGAACTGTCAAAAGTGCCAAGTGCATGGAAAATTAATTCATGCTCTAGGGAGAGATCTAATTCCCTTTACTAAACAATGGCCTTTTCATCAATGGGCCTTTGATCTTATAGGAGCTATACATCCTCATTCTTCTAATGGGCATACCCATATAATCACAGCTACAGATTATTTTACAAAATGGGTAGAAGCAGTCCCTTTGACACAAGCAACTGGAAAACAAATATCTATGTTCATATTGAACTATATCATATGCAAATATGGGATACCTCATTCTATAGTCATAGATAACGGTGGACAATTCAAGAACAAAGATCTAGATGATTTATGTGCTAAATTCAAGATTACACAATATTGGTCATCTATCTACTATCCTCAAGGGAATGGACAAGCAAAGGCTTCTAACAAGAATCTATTGAAAATCTTACACCGAATAGTTAATAAAATAGGAAGAGACTAGCATCTCATGATCAATCCAGCTCTCTGGGTCTACAGAACAAGTATCAGAACACCTACTTGAGCTACACCTTTCACTTTAGTTTATGGGTCTGAAGCGGTACTGCCTATTGAGGTTGAAATTCCATCACTAAGAATCAGAATGCATGGTCTAGTAACTGATGATGACTACAGAGTGTCTAGGTTGCAAGAACTTGAACTACTAGATGAGTGTAGATAAGAAGCATATGATCATCTCAGAGTATATCAGAAGAGAATGTCTAGAGGTTACAACAAGAAAGTCAGACACAGAGAATTTCAAGTTGGTGATCTAGTCTTGAGAGAGAATCCTAAAAATCAATCACATCAAGAATGCAAGGGGAAGTTTGAACCCAACTGGCTAGGTCCCTTTGTTATCACTACTACTTTTGGCTCTGGTGCCTATCAACTCTCAATGACTGAAGGAGAATAGCTCCGAGAACCAATCAACATTCTCCATCTGAAGAAATTCTATGCCTAAGGCATTCAGTCTATGGTAAAATGTCCTAAAAAAATCTTAAAAATCTAAAAAAGTCTAGAAAAAAATGAACATCTTGGTAAAAACCTAGCAATAGGCGCCTTGATGATTCACAAAAAAAGTAAAAAAATATCAAAAGTACAAAAAAAATTGAAAAAATGAAAAATACAAAAAAAAAAGAGAAAAAGAAAAAGTGCCTTGGTGAAAACCTGGAAATAGGTGCCTTGGTAGAAAAAATAGAATATCTGCCAAGATGGTGAAATCCCAACAAACAGGTGCCACTTGTTTCAAAATGCTCCATCTATCAGCACAATCTTGGTCTTTCCCAGCTTTCAGTCTTGCTTTAGTTTGTACATATCTCTTGGTTTGTTCCTGCATTCCTATTTTCAATAAGTCGGTCTGTACACCAATCAGCTCAAGTGTCTATATCCTATCAATGTTAAAACACTTGGGGGCAATCAATGTCATATCCTATGGCCTCCAGTATATTTTAGACGTATCATATCCAGTCAGGGTCCTTTGCAGCTTCATTTGAGCCAGTTAGTCTGTCCCATCTCTAGAAAGGATTTTGCATCTACAATAATGCAATCAAACATCAAACACAAATTGAGAACAATATGTGCTTTACATGCTTTTATCTCCTTGTATGATTATTGATTCGCATTGAGATTTTTTCATATTGTGTTCCCACAAGCTCTTCGATGATGTCCTTTATAGGATTTAGAGAGTGATGACTGGGGGCATAATCTTTTCTTTGTCTTCTACTTGTATGTGAAAATCTAACAACTTTGGAAATTCTGGATTGAAATGGTGTCCGACTGTAAGAGCCTCTATCTCAAATTGGATGGCCATGCGTACCTCAACCATTGATACCCAAAAAATTTGAGGAAGTTTGATCTGACAATTGTCTTTTTGAGTGAGTTCTTTCTCCTACTGTGAAACACGATCTTGCCTAAGGATGTGAATGATAAAGGGTCACTATGGGTAATTCACATTGGATTTAGAATGATCTTTTGACTGTTTGATGTTGTAATACCCCAAAAATGGGCTATAAGTTCATTAACCTCCTATATCATCAAATCATATGAAATCGACATCAAAGTCCTAATCTAAGGCACATCTAAACATCATCAAATCTAATTGATTATCTTAAATTTTGCATCGGAGAATATTCCTAGTAATATTCCTAATTATCTTAATTATCTTTAATTTTATAATTATTTGGCAATAAATCACATTTATCCTAAAGTTTGATTAATTGAATATTTTCATATTTAATTAATTAGATTTAATATTTGCCACTTAATTGTGTAATTAAATTTAATTATATCTATTATTAATTGTATTATTTAATTTTGACAATAAATCTAATATCATATGAATAATTGATTAAATTCTTATTTAATTAATTAAAGCAAGTTGTCATTATTTAATAATATAGTTTTTAATAAAATTTTGATTAAATAATTGATTAACCCATAAATCAATTGTTTTATTTTTAAAAGCAGTTAAGTTGGAAATAAATCACTTTATTATTAAATTAATTCATAAATAAAACATGCACAATCATAAAAGCAAACAACTATCAATTATCAATTAAAGCTAAACTCTATTTTGAGTTAAAACTTAGCTTTTGCATATTTTTGTGAGTTAATTATCTTTTATTTAAAAATAACTCAAAAATCAAGTTGAGTTATTTGAGTGATTTATGGCTTTTTCCCATGCACCTCCAAAGCCCTGGATTTCTATAAATTAAAGGCTTAGCTCTTCACAAATCATCTCATATTTTGCACAATCACGCTGGAGAATTAGAATTGAAGAATCAAAGCTCTTGCGAATCGACATCTTTGTGAGATCAATCTTATTTTTGCATTCATATTACATATCATTGTTAGATTCATAGCATATTAGTTTTCAATAGCATTCATATCATATCAGTTTTTATCATTCTTATTGCATAGAAAATATCAAAAATATAGATTAATTGCATTTATTCCATATCTAGAATTGCATTCAAATCCTTCATTTAGGTGTCGTCTAGGTCACTGATCTCGATTACAATCTGAGAACATTAATCTCGCACCTATTAGAAGGCAGTAAATCGCTTGGTTAGATAGCTTTCAATTTTGCACGATTTTGATTATCACTAACTTCTAATGTTTTACTGAGTGTTGTGTCTACAGATCAGGTATAATTTTCACACACACATTTCTGGCGCCCACCGTGGGGCAACCCACCTTTGCATGCTGGTTTTGATTTTTTTGAGAGCTAAAACCCCAAAGTTTCAAAGATTTAATTTTATCTCCCAAACGGCTTGGCATTTTGGTCTGAAATTTTTTTTTTAGGTTGGTGACATGTCAGGAAAGCTACAGTAAAAAATTTAGAATTTTCTAAGATGTTTTGAATTTTTAATAATTTTTTCTTGAAATTATGGAAAAAATTAATATCTGACGCAAATTAGCATATTTTTCAAAAAATTTTATATTTTCGGAAAGCTCTTTAAATTATACAGGGGGTACATTCTTTGTGTTTTAAATTTGGATATGATATCATAGCTCAAATAGTCAATTTACAAAAACTAGTCTGTTTTGATAAAATAGGTCTCTAGGGCACAAATGAAGAGATTTTTCTAAAATTTTTGCATTTTTGGAAAGATCTCTATTTTTTAGTAGGGGTCTCTATTCTGAATTTCTATTTTTGTGGCCAAAATCATATCAAAAAAATTAGATCTTGTTGACTAGGTCAAATGCAGCAAAAAAAATAAAGTTTTGTGATGGGTATGCACTTATTTTTTTACATGGTTCAATGAATGATATGAGTTGTCATTTGGGTTGATTGCTGGTTATTATTACTGATAATAATTGATTTTTAGAGCTAACCCTATGGTTTTCATAAGTTGAATATATTTTGCATATCTTGTTTGCTTGTTTGCTTGTTGGAGAGTTCGTCACTTGCTTGCATGGAAAAGCTCAACAAAAATTACTAAAAATCAAGTAAAATTTACTAAGCGCGTTGCGAGGATCCCAAGTATTCTCCTTCATCTAATAATATTTTGATTTGGGACTTAAAATAAATCTCTTATGTGTCAAGCTTGTGTGCATCTTTTCATGCTTTTCATCTATTTCTACACACTTGCATAATTGATACTAGGTTGTGAACCCTTAAGGATTCATTAAGTAGTCTTAGAATACTTGTGATTGATCTTGATTGCTATCTTGGGTTATTGGACTCGCTAATCCGCCGGTCCCTCATTTCCACCCCGTGGTTGCAATCTCAGCGCCATAAAGGGGAGGGGTCAACAGGACAGAAGCGTTAAATGTTCCACTTGGCAACCCTTTTGTGCTTTTAGGAACTCCCTTGTTTTCTGAGTTGTGGACTCATTTTTAGCTTGTGTGAGGTGTTAAGTGTTCCACCTTGTGGACTCATCTCATATTCGCTTTAAACGTTAAGTGTTCCTCTTTCTACTTTTTGGATGCTTTTGGTAGATTTGCTTTCGGAACATACATCTGTGCTCACATAGTAATTAGGCCCTATGAACACTATTTGTGATTTTTGAGAGATTGGATTCCTAGCGAAATCCTTCTTGACGATAGAATCCTTGTAGGTAGGGAGGATACTTAGTGTGTTTCACATTCAACTTAGTTAGTGAGTCTTCTCTTATTGATCGACACATTCTCTCTCCGGAGAGGTTGATAGATCATGTGGGGTTAATATCACAAGCTTTGGTGAATCAAAATTGGTTAGTGCATCTTCTCTTATTGATTGATACATTCTCTCCCCGGAGAGGTTGATAGATCACGTGGAGTTGATATCACAGACCTTGGTGGAACAAAACTTTGTCTTAGCGTGTCGGATTAATCTGCTTGCTTTGTTTGGGTTAAAAGTGAAGAGGTGTCAAAACCTTGAATCTGGAGCCAAGTCCCCTTGTGGTATACTATTGTGAGTCATCTTTAGAGAGGGTTAACCGTAGCGGACAATCCCTTCACAGGGCAAACTGCATTGACGGAACCTCAAGCGGTAATAGCCATTTTCGCTATGGTAGTGACAACCGCTATATAAATGTCCTTGTGGAAGAAATCTCCACGGGTATGGTTCATTGTTGGGTTGTCAGATCTCCCTAGCAGCTCTTGAAGATTAAGTTCTCGGACTGTGTCAAAACCCTGGTGCGTCGGGATTGGAGTTCACCCCTTTGAATCATAAAAGTTGCAGAGTCAAACCATTACTAAAAACCTTAGAGAGGCCAATTTTTCATTCTCAGGTATATGTGTGTTATTGCAAAACTTTTCAGAACATACACAATTAGTACTCTCAGGGATTAGCACAATTTGGTCACTTGATTGTTCATGCGCAAGGTTGCTTTTGCCCTTGTTCATTGTTTTCAGACGTGCTTGGAATCACTTGCTTGCTGTTCTGTGTGCTTATTTATCTACTTGGCTATTAAAAATGATCAAATCTGGTATAACCTTCAAAATCTGGACAGTACAATTTGCAAACAATCCAAAACTGAAAACCTTAAATTTTGCAAAAATTGACGTAAAGTTCTTTCTGGAGTCAAAAGTCATTTCAAGAAGTCAAAAGTCGTATGAATTTTTGTCAAATGTCGTTTCAGTAAAGCCCATATGTCGTATGATTAAGAACCCAGTGTCGTACGAGTTTTCAAACCAGCAAAATTCAAGAAAGTCAAAACCTTGTTAGCAATTGTCGTATGAGTTTTGTCAGCTGTCATTTCATTGCTACCTAACTGTCGTACGAGTTTAGCAACTGTCGTTTCATAGACTACCCAGTGTCATACGAGTCTGTAGAGTGCCGTTTGAGAAAAATTTGAGAGAGTTGTCAGAAATTGTCAAATTGCAAGATATCCAATGTGTCCAGCCTAGTTCCAGAATCTGTCAAAAATATCATTGTGTCAGGAATAGAGCAATAGCTATTGAGAATCAGTACACATGTCTCAAAGAATCAGTACACATGAGGAAGAAATTCTGATCGCCGCTATAATGAAACAGATACATGCTATGCAAGTCCAGCTTGACAAACTTGGGAAAGAAAAGGAACCTCTATACTCTTTTCCATTTGATAAAGACTTGTACATGTCACCATGCCCCCGAAAAAAAATTGAGCAATATGATACCTCTTCCACGGAGAGTGACACATCTAGCTTTGAAGACTATGATGACTATGATGACAGAAAATGTAATGATACCTATGACACCTCTGTTCCTAAGAGTCCTCCTCGTCGTTCGTTCCTACTTACTACAAATGGGCCATCACATTGGATAGATCAGGAGAGTGATCCATATGATTCTGATTATCAAAGAGACTTTGATGATTTCTATGCACAATACCCAGATGATCCATCTGTTTCACTTGAGGAAGAGAAAGTTTACCACGCTGATTATAAACATGCATACTATAAGGATCTCTCCTCTAAGAACTCTCAGGCTGAAAATAAAGATTACACTCTCAAGCAAGATCATGTTAATGTTGGACCTTTGTCTTGTGATGGTTCCCTTCCATCCCCTACTTCCTCCAATACCCATACATTTCCTAAAGCTTCCGAGTCTTTCAAATCTTTCACAGAACCTTCATCTGACACAAGCCCTGATACTTTTCATGCAGTTCCCTATAGTTATCCTCCAAGGCTACCTCTTAAAGAAACTCAAGCTATCCTTCACTTGGCTGCAAATACTTTCAATGATGGTAAACCTAAAGAGCCTAAGCCTTCATATGCTATAATCCCCACTTTAGCTTTTTCTTCACCATCTTTGCAAAAGTCATCCATACAATCCCAACATGCTTCCTTGTCCTTAGAAGTGGCTCCATGTCAAGAGGACTCTAAAAATGATGAAGAAAAGAACATAAAGAAAGATCAAGATCAAGAACCCTCCATGTCATCCACTCTTTTTCATGATGTCTCTTATCCGCCTCAGGGTTCTTTTGATCCTGTACCCCCTTTTTCATGCATTCCACCATGTCTTAAGTCTTTGCCTAAGCAAGATCAAGCTACTACTTACACTGTTGAGCTTATTGACAATCAAAATAACTTTACTACGCTTGCACTTTCCAAAGATGATACTTCCATTAAGGTTGGTAAAAATAGTGTTGTTCCTTCCAATGTTAAGCCTATTGAAAAACAAGAGAAAAATTATGCGCTTATGCTATCCAAAGATCCTTGTCAAGATCAAAGTCTTTCATCTTCTTGTTCTACCACTCCATGTTCACTTCCACTTTCTACTCTTCCTAAGTCTTTGCAAGCTTTGAACAATCCTATCAAAGAAGGTGCTCATATTCAAGATGTCCATGATTTTATTGAAAATTCTAATGCTCGCTCTAAAGATGCTGATATCCTTGGTTGTCATATAGATGCTGATGAACTTATTGATTATCCTTTTGCATCTTCCACTTCCATCCTTGGACCTCTTCCACCACTACTAAGGGCTTCATATCTACCTTCCATCTTGGGTCCTTATGTCCCTTCACTTTCCCCTCCTAACTCTCTTAATTTGCCATCCATCTTAGGTCCTTACATACCTCCATCTCCTATCTTTCCTCAAGATCAACATAGATGCATACCCTTGAATCCTTTTCATCCACCCACCCATCTAAACCAGTCATATCCTCCTTCCACAAGTCCCAAGTCCTTTGGAAGTAACTTGAATGTTCAATACAAGAAAAAGAAGCAATACAAGAATCCATCAAAAAAAGAAGATCACCATGTCTCCTTTAATAGATATGGAAACATAAAGTCAAAAGAGATATCTAAGAAAAAAATTACAAGACAAGTATGGGTTCCAAAATCCATCATTGAAGATATTATCTCTAAGTCATCAAAGGGAAATAAAAAGCCTACGACTATATGGATTCCAAAGTCTCTCTTGAAAGAGTCTGGTGTTGAGCAACAAGTGAAGTTGACATTCAAGCTTCCAAAGACTTCCACTACATCTCCTTCCAAAAATATTCCTCCATTTCATGTGCCCAAACCTCAACCTCTGCTATCTATTCGCCATATTCCTTCACGTATTCCTTCATTCACATTTCCTCCACCCTCTCGCCACCCTTCAAGGTGTGTGTTTACGTTGATCTTGCCTTCCTTTCCATCTACCCTTTCACAATCCTTCCATTCATTAACCTTCTACCTTCTATCCTTTTTCCTCATTTGCCTATTCCTCCTATCTTCCAATCTCACTCGCTTCACATAAAACCTTATCCTCCATTTTCTCTTCCATCTCCCTTTCCCTATCAGCATCTTTGAGCATATCATTTTGATTCCTTGGCATATCATGGTTTATCCTTTCAAGGAGCATTATCTAAAAATCTTGCCTTCTTCTAAAAAAAATAAAAATAAAATAAAATAAAATTGAAAATGTGCCTTGGTGAAAACCTGGAAACAGGCACCTTGGTAGCAAAAGTAAAGAGAAATAAATTCATCCTATGGTGAAAACCACTTCTTTGTGGCACCTTAGATAAGTACCATGATGAAAACCTGGCAATCAGGCATCATGCGTAGTTCTTCTACATATTTCATCCATTTCATCTTCTCTCTTTGATCTTGACAATGTTGATCTATACACGAACATTTGGCTATTTTGTGAGCTATCTTACGATGATCTTGCTTTCATTCCTTCCATGTTTAGCCTTCATATCCATCTTCTTCCATTCATTTTTGCCTATAGCTATCCTTTTCCCCTTTGGTCTTGATCTAATAAAAAAAGAAAGAAAGAGTAAAACACAGTGCTATGAAGCCTCTTGACATGTCTACTCTTTTGGACTGCATCCTTTCCTGCTCTTGCATTATGATTTTGTGCTTATCCTATGCTAGCCTTTCATTGCTTTTCCAAATGCGCTTTACATGACAATTTTTCCCTAGCTTGGGTACCCTTGAGGAGTTTTCCCTTGAGGATTTCTTCCCTTCATTCTCCTTCATTCTCTTGTCTTCCATCTCATCCACCAGCTTGCCAATCCCTCTTGTTCTCCACCTTGCTAGACATTGGGACTGCACGATATGATCTTTCTTGGGAGTTTGCAATGGAAAAAAGATGCTATCAAGTATACCAAGTATCAGAACAATTATCAGAACAAGTATCAGAACCAGTATCAAAATAATTATTAGAACAAGTATCAAAACCAGTATCAAAATCAGTATCAGAATTAGTATCAGAACCAGTATCAGAATTAGTATCAAAATCAGTATCATAACCAGTATCAGAACAAGTATCAGAACACCTACTGGGCCTACACCATTCGCTTTAGTTTATGGGTCTGAAGCGGTACTGCCTATTGAGGTTGAAATCCCATCACTCAGAATCAAAATGCATGAACTTGTCACTGATGAAGACTAAAGAGTGTCGAGGTTACAAGAACTTGAACTACTAGATGAGCGCAGACAAGCAGCGTATGATCATCTCAGAGTGTATCAGAAAATAATGTCTAGAGGCTACAACAAGAAAGTCCGACACAGAGAATTTCAGGTTGGTGATCTAGTCTTGAGAGAAAATCCTAAAAATCAATCACATCGAGAACGCAAGGGGAAGTTTGAACCCAATTGGCTGGGTCCCTTTGTTATCACTGCTACTTTTGGCTCTGGTGCCTATCAACTCTCAACAACTGAAGGAGAACAGCTCCAAGAACCAATCAACGTTCTCCATCTAAAGAAATTCTATGCCTAAGGCATTCAGTGCTTGGTAAATGTCCTGAAAAAAATCTTAAAAATTAGAAAAAGTCCTGAAAAAATGAACATCTTGGTGAAAACCTAGCAATAGGCGCCTTGATGATTCACAAAAAAATCAAAAAATATCAAAAGTACAAAAAAATTGAAAAAATGAAAAATACAAAAAAATGAAAAAAAAAAAAAAGAAAAAGTGCCTTGGTGAAAACCTGGAAACAGGCACCTCGGTAGCAAAAATAGAATCTCTACCAAGATGGTGAAAACCTGGCAAACAGGCGCCACTTGTTCCAAATGCTCCATCTATCAGCACAATCTTGGTCTTTCCCAGCTTTCAGTCTTGCTTTAGTTTGTACATATCTCCCAGTTTGTTCCTGCATTTCCAGTTTTCAATAAGTCGGCCTGTACACCAACCAGCTCAAGCGTCTGCATCCTATCAATGTTCACACTTGGGGGCAATCAATGTCATATCCTATGGTCTCCCATGTATCTTAGACGTTTCTTATCCACTCAGAGTCCTTTGAAGCTTCAAGTTGAGTCAGTTAGTCAGTCTCATCTCCAGAAAGGATTTTGCATCAACAACAATCAAACATCAAAACTCAACTGAAAACAATCTGTGCTTTTCATGCTTTTATCTCCTTGTAGGCTTACTGATTCGCATTAAAATTTTTGCATATTGTGTCCCTTCGAGCTCTTCAATGATGTCCTTTACAGGATTTAGAGAGTGATGACTGGGGGCATAATCTTTTCTTTGTCTTCTGCTTGTATGTGAAAATCTAACAGCTTTGGAAATTTTGGATTGAAATGGTGTCCGACTGTAAGAGCCTCTATCTCGAATTGGATGGCCATGCGTACCTCGACCATTGATACCCAGACAATTCAAGGAAGTTTGATCTAACTATTATCTTTTTGAGTAAGTTCTTTCTCCTACTGTGGAACGCAATCTTGCCTAAGGATGTGAACGATAAAGGGTCACTACGGGTAATTCACATTGGATTTAGAATGATCTCTTGACTGTTTGATGTGTTTGTAATGCAAGGCGTACTCAGGTCATCACAACGTTTATGTTTTGATGCTTGTACAAATTGCTATATCAAAATGGACATGATATTCAGGTCATCCTGGCGTTTGTGCCTTGATGCTTATATTTAATCCGACATTTCAAAAACAAAATCAATATTCATATATCCATGGTTGTTTGACCAGTGGGTGTTGTATTGATTCTTGCGCATACAAATCGATATTCATATGTCTATGGTTTCATAGCTAGTGGGCATTGTAGTGATTTATCCGGTTACCTAAAAGTTCAATGATGATAACAAATCGACATATGATCAGTGACTAAGTCCTAGGTCTTAGGTTGCATTTCATTTTGCATGTCTCTGGGCATTTTGCATGTTTGCATGATCTCACAATGATTAAACGAACTTCAATGCTTAAATGATTCTTCAAATCGCATCTTCAAATCTAACAAGAGCTAAATCTCACATGAAGGTTCCTCCAATGAAATAGTAAGTAGAATCCTTTTTCGGGATCAAAATTCAAATCTGAGATCATTCATATTATTAATTGCTTGCATAATCAACCTTTAATCATCACAGAAATCTAGTATTCAACTTAACTGATTATCTACCATCACACTATCAAAATTTCAACTTGGTCAACCATGGTCAACTCATGGTCAAACCTAGTCAAATTCGGTCTCCAAGACCTTCCAAACGATGCAGAATGCGTTCTCGAATGTATATAACCACTTCTCAGATCAATTAACATGCTTCTAAACTATCAACGCTGACTTTTCTTGTCAGATTTCAATTTTAATCCCGAAGGGGGCATGGTATTGCACATCATTCAAAGTCTGTAAATCAAATTCTATCGATCAAGTCTATCAATATCTTTCATCAGTGATCAAGACAAACAATCACGTCTAGTTACTGATTCATCAAAAGTCCTCATTGCTCGGGGCAAATCTATCATCACTTGGGGCATATCAGATTCATCGATCCATATCAATCTGGTATTCTCTTAATCTTGTAATCTGTATCAGTTTTTGCAACCATCAGATCATAGTGTTATTTCCTTGGTTCTTCGGCAACTAAAGGATTCGGATGTGATACTTGCTAGTTCTGCTAAGACAATCGAGTCTAGAACGGGTCACTCACTTCTTATCAATCCTAAGGTTCAGAATCAGGCATTTTGACACTTTTTCACAATAATAGGTTCATTTGCTTCTACAGTGAACATTATCTTTGGTCATTCAAGACCTATTATCTCCATATCAATTCAATATCAATCAACTCCTATCTCAATATCTTTCAATCGGTTTCTATCTTGAGATCGGTTTATCTTTTGAATCAGTTTCATATCTTTATCAAACACAGACTATCTTTGAACCACTGCGCTTCACACAGTAATTCAAAGAGGGGCAAAATGTAATACCCCAAAAATGGGCTATAAGTTCATTAACCTCCTATATCATCAAATCATATGAAATCGACATCAAAGTCCTAATCTAAGGCACATCTAAACATCATCAAATCTAATTGATTATCTTAAATTTTGCATCAGAGAATATTCCTAGTAATATTCCTAATTATCTTAATTATCTTTAATTTTATAATTATTTGGCAATAAATCACATTTATCCTAAAGTTTGATTAATTGAATATTTTCATATTTAATTAATTAGATTTAATATTTGCCACTTAATTGTGTAATTAAATTTAATTATATCTATTATTAATTGTATTATTTAATTTTGACAATAAATCTAATATCATATGAATAATTGATTAAATTCTTATTTAATTAATTAAAGCAAGTTGTCATTATTTAATAATATAGTTTTTAATAAAATTTTGATTAAATAATTGATTAACCCATAAATCAATTGTTTTATTTTTAAAAGCAGTTAAGTTGGAAATAAATCACTTTATTATTAAATTAATTCATAAATAAAACATGCACAATCATAAAAGCAAACAACTATCAATTATCAATTAAAGCTAAACTCTATTTTGAGTTAAAACTTAGCTTTTGCATGTTTTTGTGAGTTAATTATCTTTTATTTAAAAATAACTCAAAAATCAAGTTGAGTTATTTGAGTGATTTATGGCTTTTTCCCATGCACCTCCAAAGCCCTGGATTTCTATAAATTAAAGGCTTAGCTCTTCACAAATCATCTCATATTTTGCACAATCACGCTGGAGAATTAGAATTGAAGAATCAAAGCTCTTGCGACTCGACATCTTTGTGAGATCAATCTTATTTTTGCATTCATATTACATATCATTGTTAGATTCATAGCATATTAGTTTTCAATAGCATTCATATCATATCAGTTTTTATCATTCTTATTGCATAGAAAATATCAAAAATATAGATTAATTGCATTTATTCCATATCTAGAATTGCATTCAAATCCTTCATTTAGGTGTCATCTAGGTCACTGATCTCGATTACAATCTGAGAACATTAATCTCGCACCTATTAGAAGGCAGTAAATCACTTGGTTAGATAGCTTTCAATTTTGCACGATTTTGATTATCACTAACCTCTAATGTTTTACTGAGTGTTGTGTCTACAGATCAGGTATAATTTTCACACACACAGATGTGTTTGTAATGCAAGGCATATTCTGGTCATCATGACATCTATGTTTTGATGCTTATACAAATTGCTATATCAAAATGGACATGATATTCAGGTCATCCTAGTATTTGTGCCTTGGTGCTTATATCTAATCTGACATTCTAAAAATAAAATCAATATTCATATGTACATGGTTGACTAACCAATGGGCGTTGTATTGATTCTTGCGCATACAAATCAATATTCATGTCTATGGTTTCCTAACTAGTGGGCATTGTATTGATTTATCCGGTTACCTAAAAATTCAATGATGAGAATGACTAACACATGATCAGTGACTAGGTCCTAGGTCTTAGGTTGCATTTCATTCTACATGTTTCTTTGCATTTTTCATGTTTGCATGATCTCACAAATGGCTGAATGAACTTCAGTGCTTAAACAATTCTTCAAATGTCTCTTCAAATCTAACAAGATCTGAAACCTAACTCGAAGGTCTCTTCATCGAATCGCAAGAAGTTATCCTCCTGGGTTAAACATCCTTTTGACATAAGACTGAGTACTCATCTTCATCAATACCTGCAAAACATATCATGTGTATCATTTCATTTACATTTCATATCATAACCATCTGTTGCATTACAATTCATCCATGTGCATCAGCATAAAATCATACCTACATATTTCCATAATCAAATACATTTGCATAACATCCATACATATGAAAGAAATCATTGCATTTGCATATATCCATACATACATTCTCCTCTACTCATCGCATAAGCATCACATGATATCATCATAAATCAAAACATGACAATTACACATGAAGTCACAACCAAAATATCGATCTCATATATCTATCAAAAATGTCAAACTAGTCAGGGGTGCACTACTGGCACAGTGTATAAAAGAATACACTCATGTGAGCTATCAAAGCCAGAACAATATATCAATGATCAAAAAGAGTATAGTATATCAGAACATATCAAAACAGATCAGCTGTCAGCATGATCCTCTACATCTGGTGCAGGTGGAGGTGGTGCATCTGGTACTGCCTCTGCTCTAGGTGCTCTGGCTCCCTCTGATGCCATTATATACTGAGAGTATGAAGGGACTCTTTATGCAACAGGAACAATAGTGTAATATGTAGACACATAGTAAGCTGCCCGAGAGGTCTGATGAATCACCTCTACCTGTAATCTCTGCACCTCTGCATGAAGCTCAGTGCACTATCTATCAGCCTCTAAAAATCTCTCCTCCCACCGAGCACTATGAACCTCCAGGTCCTTGACCTATACTCTGAGCCATCTGATAGTCTCCTGTGGAGTAATAGGAATAGTAGGGTCAACATCGACTACTGGCATCTCAGTATCTGGGGCAACTTGCTCAGTGGTCTCTGCTCTCAGCGCCTTATGACATCTGACCTCAGTACCTAAATCAAATCCTGTATCCTCCTCTAGCGGATCCATACCACCACCAACAACCTACTCTGTTGCAAGTACCTCATCAGCTGAACCAACACCCCCTAAAGTACCACCCTCTCCCCTAGTTCATCTATGAGATCATGTCGATCTGCCTACTGTAGAACTAGTGGAAACCATTATTATGGATTGACATAGACATAGACATATACCATATTGCTCCAAAAAACTTTTGAGAAATGAAAATAAATTGAACACAAATTTTCTTTCCATGTGTATATAATGTTCACAAAAATCAAAATTTTGATTACAATCATCTTGCCCATATTTTATAATTTAAGGATTTAAGACCCTCTCACTAATATGGAAAAGTCTTGGACACCATAACATTGTCTTTTCAATTAAAATTTTACTCTCTAAAGTATGAGCAACCTTGGGTACCTAAAAATCATTACCATCAAAAGTAGATGTGACATAGTTTTTCATTTCTAGTTAAAATGGTGAGGATGGAAAATCTCAAAATTATTTATTCATATTAAAAAAAAAAGAGTATTACACATTATCATGAATGCAATCATCTTAAATAGAGCCTATATCAAAACACCCTTAACAAGAAACATAGCTCCTCTCATCATTTGACATCCTCCCTTTGAGTATGTATCCTACACACCCACATTATTCAACTTGCTCACAAGAATTAAGTTCTATGTCAAGCCAAGAATACATAGCACACTATTGATCCCCTTCTCTCTACTATCCAAGAATAAACTTCCTATAAATTACACCATAATATAAATTACACTTAAATTTGAAATAAACTTTCTTGTATAAATTATTTAGATAATTATAATTTTGATTTCCTTGTGTTACCATTCATCGATATTAACTCATTTATAATTTTAGATTTTAAAGGTCTTAACACAACATTACAATCCTATTCTACAACCCCACATTTTTACCTAGTTCATATTATAAAAATCCTATTGTGCAACATACTTTCTTTCAGAATCCTATAGCTACCATTATATTTTAGTGAAAATAATAGCTATGCCATAGTGCTCTTCATTTTCAATTATAGATTTAACAATGTTTATATTGACCATATTGTTTGTGTATCTGTACTTGATGGCTATTTTATTCTCTTCATAAATTAAGATTCCCCTTATAGTTGAATAATGATGAGAAAACCAATAAATACAAATGAAATGAAAACAAAGAAATCAAACTATAATAAAGAGACTATCATTCATATGATAAATGCGAGAAGATCAGAGGATATAGAAATTTCAAGAGATTCAAAGGATGGTTCAAGTAGTTATCATCACACAACAAGAAAAGTCCATACAAATATACAACAAACACAATAACAAAAAGACAAAGCAATAGTAATTTTAGCACCAACTTATAAGAGAGTGAATGTGAGAACAAGCCAACATGAAGAAATTGTTTAGAAAAATATATGTTATTGGTGGCAACCTCTAACTATTGTGACATAGACTTTTCCAAATAACTCTAAACAATGTGATAGATCCTAAAAACATTTCCTGAAAATTTTTAGATGAGTGTAAAAAAAGTAACCAAATTCTTTTTTACCATAGACTTTAACCCAGATTGCTCAAGCCTTGTGCCTTAAAAACGTAATCAAAATGTTGTTCAAATTGTTCTCAAAATACTATCAACATGATGTCATTGAAATGGATTATTTGGCAAAAGACTATTTAATTTGTTGGTAGATGAAATGTGGATAGGTCTCATTTTGTACTTTTGGTTACTAATGTATACATATTGTCACTATTGTGAAATTTTTTGACATCTTTTCTTTGTCACTCTGTTCTATAAATGTTGATAAAAGTACTACATAATTGCAACAAAATAATGAGTTTCTAAGATTTAATTATCTAAGATAATTTTTGGTTCAAGGGTTTAAAATATTGTCAAAATCTTTTAAAAGTTTCATTTATATTCTATTTTATACAATATGAAATAAATACCCAGTTTAATGACAAATTTACCATCATATAACTCATACCTTGATCATAGAAAATACATTAAACCTCTATATAAAATTTTGAGATTAGTCTGATAGAGACTTGGTAAACCTAATAAGCTTCTAATATTTTCAACATAAACAACCCTTATTACATTTCTCTATTTCATCCTTTCCAAAATCATGTTATGACTTACCCCATGATAAGTTTTTGTAGTTGACTACCTATCATGGTAATAAAACATAAAATTCTGAAGTTTATATCAAAATGAAAACCAAGCACAAGCAAAAATCAGAATTTTAAAAACAAAAGTTTTTTTTGTACAATTAAGAGTATAACAAAAATTGGAAATCTGGTAACAAAAATGCTTCTAGGTCAAAGAAAACATTAATATCATGGTTAAGGAATATAAAATCCTAAATTTTATATTTAAATGAAAATCAAGCACAAGTGTTTTCATGAAATGATTGCACAAGACAAGCAAGTGCAATGATTACAAATGTCATACAAAATCTTATTTAAATTTCATACTTTAACCTAAATAAGTACAAACATTAAGCTGAATCATTTTTTATTTAAAAATGATTGATAACTGTTGAGCATTGCTTGACCTATAGAATTAAGGGCAACAACTAGGCTCATTTGCACATTGACTTTTTGTTCTTCCATTTTGATTAGCTTTTCATCATTTACTTCTTCCTGTAATTGGGTATAATAGGGGATCAATGTAGAAATCTGCAATAACATCAAATATCTCAACCACAAAGAGATAGTTGGTGCGATTAGTATTCTCAATAATCAAGAAAGGATGTATGAAAAATAATAAGCATAAACAATAATCAATATTAAATTATTTTAAGAACATGAATATGCAAACCATAAAATCATTCCTTAGTGTTCTCCTTATCATGAAATGTGTGCTCTCAGAATTGAGCTCAAGATTGTGCCAACATAAGAATTCAAAGCAATTGTGGTTTTTAAAATTAAATATTTAGCTCTCTATTTATAATATTTTTAGGGTTTTCCATCAAGACTCCTTGATTGGTGGGTTGATTGGCTATGATTGAAGAGTTGAACTCAGAGTGAGTATGAGTTCAACTCTGCTTGACTGCCTTGATTAGATGATTGACTTGTGAGATGGAAAGAGTTAACTCAAAGTGAGTAGGAGTTCAATTCTTCTTGATTGCCTTGATTGGAGGATTGACTTGATGAGGGGAAAGAGTAAACTCAAAGTGAGTAAGAATTCAACTCTATTTGACTACCTTGATTAGAGAATTGACTTATGAGATGGAATAGACGACTGAAATAGATTGAATTGTTAATTGATTATTGAAGGAGTAATTAACAATGTCGATTGAATAGTTAGGATTGTAATTGAAGAGGGAACTAAAAGTTAGTATGAGTTAGCTTTGGAAGAATAATCATGATTAAATAAATAAAAGAATTTGTTCTTGCACATGTGCGAATTATAAATAAATAATTACTTATTTATTTATGAAAGATGAATAATTAGTTTGATTAAATAAATATAATTTATTTAATTGTGAGTGGAGTTTTCATTTAATTATTACATAAATGTAATAATTAGAAAGAGGGAATAATAATTAAATAATATGTTTTATTTAATTAATTATAATGAGATAGAGTATAATTAAATAATGTTAATTTTTTAATTATATTATAGATAAATAATTGATGAATACTGCTTGGACGATTAACAATTAAGGTAATTAATTAAAATTATTTAATTATGGAATTAAAGAGAAATGATGATTTTGCTTCTTCTTTTTTTTTTGGGGGGGGGGGGGAGGTGGGGGGAAGTGCTACCAAAGAGGGTAGTACCCATAATACATAGCTTCAACAAAAATAGTAAAAGCGAATACAAGAGGGAGCAATAGCTCAGGAGCCACTAAAGGGCTTCTCTTGGTCAATGATGGGAAAGAGGCCAGCCCATGAATAATGATTTGAGCTATCGATGAAATCCCTTTTTTGAGACACAACACAGTTATCAATACAGTCAACCACCTTATTTGCCTTGCGATAAATGTTCTTCAACGAGTAATTGTCCAACTACTCGAGTAAGCTTCTGATAAGGTCAACCCACTTTCCAAACCACTAATTTGGAGTACTACTGGAAGCAATCACCTAAATGCATAGAAGGGAGTCCCCCTTGATTTTTACCCCACACAAATCCATCTTGAGGCAAAGATTTATTCCAATAGCAAGAGCTTCCATCATTGTCTGGTTGTTTATGCATTCTTTTAGCCATTTTGAAGTACCCCGTACAAAGTTACACTCAGCATCTCTGATAGCGCAACCAACACCAATCAAGTTTGGATTACCTTTGGCTGCTCCATCGAAGTTGAGCTTCCATCTAAATTTTTTTGGGGATTTCCATCTAACAATGGTGCGGTTAACCTTCTTAGGTGGGGCATTTGTGGGGTATTTCAACATTGACCACAACTTCTGGTTGTTGTTGTCCCACTTTGAGAAGCATGATTTTCTATTTATTATTGTCTTGTTATTGGTAGTTTCAACCACGATACCCTGAATTGTTCAAATGAGATGATCAACATTGTAGGCTTTGAAAATGCATATGTTATGCTCTTTCCAAATGTGCCAAATAATCATTGAGGGGGCAAAGATCCAAAGAATTAACCAATAGTTATGGATACCTTTGAGGGGCCAACTAATCAGGAAATCCTTAATGTTCTACTACCTTGGGCCATGCCAGTTGAAAATAGATAAATCCAATCCCAAGAGGCCGAAGCAACCCAAAAATTTAAGAAAAGGTGATCCACTCTTTCCATTGAGCACTCGCACATGCAATACCAAAAGGGGTCATTGAATCCAATACACAATAAATTTTTAGTGGTTAAGACCTTATGATGGAGGACCACCCAAAATAAGGCTCCCTCTTTGAGGAGGACCATCCTGTTTTAAAATAGAGATTTGAACCAGTCCTTTACTTCAATGGTAGATTGAATGGTGAAACCAATCCTAGATGAGTATGATCAGCTTTTAGCACCACTCCAAATGATGGCATCTTGCTTGTTCTTGATGCTACAAGGTCTCCTTTCTAGTTCATCCTTGAGAACCTCAATCTTATCCACATGCAAGGGGAAATTAGTCACATCAATCCATATGACATCATTGTCCAAGTCAGATTCATTCCTAACCACATAATCACAAACTTTGGCACCATAGGTGGCCTCTAGTTGAGGGAGATTGTTATCTCTATTTAAGCATTAAGTATTTTCATTAGTATCAAAGAAGATCAGTCGATTACCTATGCTATTCAGTCAATAAAAGGAAGAACTACAAGCTACATATGCTAGTCGGTTAACTATATAAGCTTTCATACCAAGTAGTCACAAGGCAGTACCGAGAACTAAAAGGAAATAGTTTTAACTGAGCACCAGAGTAGTATTACTGAGCATAAATGTATATTGATACCAAGCGTCAGTAAACACCGAGAAAACTAGACACCGAGCACTAGTGTATTCACCAAATAATATTGATAGCGTTTACCGAACAATCTAGGAAATGACATAGTAATCAGTTTTGGCACATTTATCTATGCAAATGGTTATAACAAAATCACAAAACATTTTACCAAGATTGATGATCATTTATTGTAGATGAAATCATTAAATGTGATGATGATCTCTATGTAATTGTTAAATCTAGGTTATTTTTGTATACCGTAGATCTTAGGTTATTTTCCTAAGATGATGTAAACCTAATTAGGTCATGAAGGTTAGGCGGTGATGGAAATCATAGCAATATGCTATATATTTTTATTTCATGATATTTTGACACATAGTTTTGACATATGAATGCGAAGGACAAGAAGGAGATCTTGAAGTAAGTAGTCATACTTTAGACTTTAGTTATCAGACAAGGTTGAGAAGCATTCAGAGATATTCAGTCAAGGCTACCAAGCAATACAGAGGAACAATATCTACACATTGAGGTAATATATATTGATATTTCATAGATCTGGTTCAGACAATCATAAGTTGTCAATTACAGATACTTTATGTTATTCTCTAATCATTGTAATAGAGTTAGAAAAAATCTCTTAACAGAGGAGACCTAACAGTCTTGTTGTAAATCTCTTAACTGAGTACACACTCAAGTAGTGTTGTTGAAATCCTTTAACTAGGTAGATCTAGTCGATCTTATTGTTACTCCTAATAGGGTAAGATCATCAGAAGTGATCATAACTTGTAGCCTTAATCAGCATACTTTATTATCTGTAGTAGTCAATAATTTGTGGGTGTCATCCCCACCACATTTTTTACCTTCTCACAAGGGTTTTTGCATAACCAAAATACTTCTGTTATGTGATTGAATTATTGTGTGTTTTCATGCAATTTACATTTACAAGTTAATTGAATGAATGATGCACACAATGGATTCAGTTGGATAGACTAGTTTACTACTATTTGTTGATTAAGTTTGAAGTTAAACTTTTTGAGGGCACTGATTCACCCCTCCCCTCTAAGTACCTTATCTCTCCATTCTACCAATTAGTATCAGAGCTCAGATCTCTTATTGGATGATTTAACCATTGAAGAGTAAAGATCTAATCATGGAGAGATACAAGTTGGACAAAACCATAGAGAATCAAAAGATTCAAATGCAGATGTTTATTGAGCAATATAAGCAAGCTAAGGATACAATGAAGAAGTTACTAGTTTAGAGAAAGAACCTAGCTATTATAGAAAATGAGACTAACTACCATGAAGAAGAGATTGATGACTTATTTGATAATATTGGATCTATTTCAGGCAGTATTTCTGATGGTTCTAAAAGTGCAATTTTTGATTTGTCTAAGAAAAATCTTCATTTGACTGTGTATGCACCATAAAATGGTTGCCTAGACTTTGGGCCCCATTTATTTAATCTATCAATATCAATTCCTGAATCAATATTTGTCATACATTCAAATCAAATTTATTGATCAAATCATAAATATTTCAATTTTCCCTAAAGTTTGAATATCCCATCAATTTTTAATTAAAAGAAATATATCCCTTTTTAATAAATAAAATAATATTATTTAATTGAAATTAATATTCTTTGAATGAAATAATGTTATTTAATTAAAATCCTCTTTTAATTAAATGGTTTTATTTTATTGAATTAATATTCATTTCTAAATTATATAATATTACCTTATTTAATTAAAAGAGGATTTTAATTAAATAACATTATTTCATTCAAAGAATATTAATTTCAATTAAATAATATTATTTTATTTATTAAAAAGGGATATATTTCTTTTAATTAAAAATTGATGGGATATTCAAACTTTAGGGAAAATTGAAATATTTATGATTTGATCAATAAATTTGATTTGAATGTATGACAAATATTGATTCAGGAATTGATATTGATAGATTAAATAAATGGGGCCCAAAGTCTAGGTGACCATTTTATGGTGCATACAGACTGAACAAGTGAAATCCTTGTAGATTGGTCAGGAGACACAAATGGTGAGAATGATTGATGTGATAAACAATGCTAGACAAGCTGAACAAGAAAGAAATTTGGCTATTGAAGACAGAAGATAGATGACTGAACAAATACAAGTAAAAGAAATTGAGATACTGAGACTTACCGAGCATCACTTCGAAATATCCAATCAAATGATTATTGTAAACTAGGAGATCAACCGAGTAAATGGTTAGTTGTCAAGAAAACTTGAAGAAATTGGAGTACTCGGGGAAGAAAATGAAAAACTGATAAATGAAGTGAAGAAGCAGCTACAACATAATGAAATGATGAAAAAGGCTAAAGACAGTTCTAAGAAAATTGATGATATTTTGATTAGTCAAAGAGGACTTGGAAGCACCACTGGATTAGGCTACACCAAGAAAGGAGAATCATCCAAGCAACCTGAAAAGGTGAATAAAAATCATAATCAGAGACCTAAGACACTAACATTCTATCATTGTGGCAAACCGGGACACACTTCAAATGTTTGCAGGAGTAAAGCACAAGGTAAACCGAAAACCACTCCTAAGTTTAATGGTCATTGCTATAATTGTAACAAGTTTGGACATCAAGCATATGAATGCAGATCTAAGTTGAATAGGACTCCTAACAAACCTCACATGGAGAAACTATGTTATACTTACAACAAGCATGGACACACCTCACAAGAATTTTAAAAAAAGATGAAGCAAGTCTAGACACTAAAAAGGTAGAACAAATCCTATCAACCAAGAAGACAAGGTAATGCTTACACATGGGATTATAACACATGGGTCAACTACAAAGTATTTGGAAGGTATGGACATATTTCAGATAATTACATGAGGAAGAGATGGGCTAGAAAATCTCGAAGCTAGACAAGAACTGGTATGACATGTTTGCATTGTCACAAAGTCAGTCACCTAAGCAAAGATTGTAGAGACCAAGCACTAGAAGAACAAACATTTGAGAATGGAAATACAATTGAAAATATCATGAGGATAAGAAACACTATGTGGAGAAAGGCATTAAATGAGAATGTTGAGTCAAGCAATGCAATTGGTGAAACCTCGTCCATTGGATTGGGTGACATCGGCACCTCCACCTAAGCTGAAAAAAGGTATGTATGGAATTGATAATTCAGATTGATCATATTTTACATACAGATCCTTATATTTGTTGAGCACATACCAAATCTACATGAATTGAGATGCATTATGGTTTATAAGTTTTGAGCTTTCAAAGTTATACAGTCGGTATGTGTTAGACTGAGTAAAAGGTTACTCATCGGTGACTATTATGCAAGGTTAACCAAGTATCAGTAATAACAGAGTGGAAATTTATGTGTTAACTGAGCTATTGATATTTTGTGGTAATCACTGAGTTGACAGTTGTCACCAAGTTGTAATTAGGTCAAGCATTTATTACAAGTACTTTGAGTGGGAATTTGAAAAAGTTATTAATAGATGGAGAACTTATCTTATTTCTTCACCAAGCAATTTTGAAGAGCAAAGGACTTTTAGAGAGTGATTTAAGAGCTAAAGATTTTTAGGAGCATTCAAGAGCAGTTTCAATCTTCTGAGTGAGTTCATCATTTTTTTGAGTAAGTATAGTTACTACTGAGTTGATTCATACTACTTACCAAAACCCTAAATTAAAGAAAATGGTGTCTGCATCAAAAGTAAACAAATCCAAGTTGGCAGATGAGGAGGAAGTAAATTTGACACAAGACAGGCAAGGAGGATCCAATTAAGGACAGTCCAAAAAAGCAACCAAACACCACAATGCGGAATAACACAACAAGATAATGTTTTCAACTAAATTTTCATTAACATGCCCGGTTGTAAGGCTTTTCAGGTTATGGCCAATTACAATCAAGAAATAGTTATGCAAGATCAACAAAGATCCAAGTCCTAACCCCAACTAGTCCAGCTTTGAAACAAATTAGAAACTGATGGAAACCCTAAGGTAGATCTAAACTTGAGCTCACAAGCCTCCAAGAAATCTCCTTGTCTCCAAGCATGAAAACCACTAGCTCTACTATTACAAACTATCAGATAACAATCTAATCTTCAAGATCTCGTAGGATCCAGATCTAATCTTTTTATCTTCTGCTTCCACTAACTCCCTAAACAACTACCCAAACACTCCTTAAATACTAATCTTCAGCCACAAGTCAGATGGATGACATAATTAAATCCTAAGCCAAGTCAGCTCCTATTACAAACAAATATTAAATGCAACAACAGTCATCTCATAAATAGCCTTACAAACATTTAATTCTCCATGTCAGTCTCTAAATCTACATAGGAGAATATGACAAAAGATACCAATAATAAATGCACCAAGTTGGCCAACCAAATCACCAAGAACTCCAGTCGGTAAACTAGAACTACCAAGCACCAAAGAAATAACTGAGCACTAGTGAAACAACCAACCAAGACAAGAAACATCAAGCAACATAGGCATCACCGAGCACAAGTTCCATCAAGTGCAAAAATTTTCACTGAGTTCCTTCAGCGACCAAGCTTCCTTCAATAACCAAGACCATCAGTTAAAGATGCAACCGAGTACCACATAACCAAAACAACACACCACCATGCAGATTCACCGAGTACCCTAGAATTCCCCTACATCAGATACCCTAGGTTCAAAAAGGTGTTCTCATAGGCTGGAAGAACATCTTCTGGGATTCAACACATAAACCTTGAATTGGTTCTTCACATACATGTCCTCCAACTTTTTAGCTTTCATACTCTTCCACTTCAGTTTCCTTTGTCTTTTCAAGTCTTTCCTTGATAATACAAAGGCTTTTTCTCCATACTGATCATCATTCCTCTCATGATCCACCAACTCAACTCGGCTACCAATACTCAAACTTCTCTTACTGAGTATTGTATTCAACAAAGGCATCAAGGAAAACTTCATGTCATTCTTCTCAACAATAAACACATTCTTGACACAATCATACACAGCTCTGCAATCATATTTCCAAGGTCTATCAAGAAATATATGACAAATATTCATCTCCACAATATCACACAACACTAGATCCTTATACTGGCCAATCTGAAAATCAACAAAGCACTGCTCCCTCACTTCTAGAGCATGAACATTTTGCAACCAGCCAATCCTATAAGGATGAGGATGTTTCATTCTATTCAAACCAAGTTTCTAAACCATGTCCTCAGCAACAAGGTTATCAATACTACCACTTTCAACAATTACATCACTAAGTTTACCTCTAGACTTGCACCGAGTTCTAAAAAAGTTACTCCTCTAACAAGGTTCCTCCTTTGCACTGAGCAATGTTCTCCAAACCAGCAAGTTCTCAAATTCAGGTTCATTCTGAATATTCTCATTTACTACAGTAGTCTGTCAGTCACCAATCTTCTTCTGTGTACACTCAAAAGAATGGTGCCCTTCACCACAATTATAACAAGTACCCTTAAAGATAACTCTACCTATCTTCTTCTTCAATTCCACAGGTTTTGGTTCATCTTCACTAGTTGGTTTATCCTTCACTGAGTGATCAATCTTTTCCTTCCCTCGGGGATTACTATGTTGTCTCCTTTTCAACTTATCTTATGCCTTAAGAGCATACTGATAATCATCTTCAACCGAATCAATCTTCATCATACCAAGCTCATCCTGAATATTAAATCTCAAACCATTCACATACCGAGCTAATTTTTCTTTACCAAGTTCTCTATGTCCAAACTGAATAGTCAAGTTATAGAACTCCTTGGTATAGTCCCCCATAGTCAAATCTTTTTGCTTCAGATTTTGCAACTTCTTAAACAAGTCAAGCTCATAGTTGGCAGGTATGAACTTAGCTTTCAATTTAGTCACCATTAACCTCCACTAATTGATCTTCATTTCACCTTCATCTTCTCTATCTCTTTGTAATTCTTTCCACCAAAGAGTAGCATGTCCTTTCAACTTAGTCTGTGTCAATCTTACTCAAAGAGGATCTTCAATTTCTTCTAGCTCAAAGAAGTCTTCTAATTTTCCAATCCAATCAATCAATTCCTCAGGTCTCAAAGTACCAGAGAAAGTAGAAACTTCCATTCGATAACTAGTACTTAACCGAGTTCCAGATCTATGCAACTGACCAATTCTTTCTTCACCAGATCTATCTCTCCAGTCATCGCCACTAGATCCAACAACTTCAATGTCTTCAACAGCTTCCTCATCACCATCATCAGTACCAATATTCCTCAGCATACTAGCAACAACTCTTTTGACCTCAACGATCATGTCATTCTTCATCAATTCTATTTCAAATCTAAAATCAACTTTAACCTTCTCTGTAATCTTCGATTCCATAGCATCATAGAGATCTGCAATCGCTCTAGGGTCCAATCTTCTCAGAGGCATCCTTCAAGATTTTCAAAAAACCTAAAGCAATAAGTCACCAACAAGGTCCTAGTGTAAACAACCTCAACCAAAGATCAGTTTACACATTCAAGATCTTCAAGCTATGATCCCACCTAAAGCAGGATAGGCAAGGAGGACCAATTAAGGACAGTCCAAAAAAGCAACCAAACACCACAATGCGGAATAACACAACAAGACAATGTTTTCAACTGAATTTTCATTAACATGCCCGACTGTAAGGCCTTCTGGGTTATGGCCAATTACAATCAAGAAATAGTTTTGCAAGATCAAAAAAGATCCAAGTCCTAACCCCAACTAGTCCAGGTCTAAAAAAAATTAGCAACTAATGGAAACCCTAAGGAAGATCTAAACTTGAGCTTGCAATCCTCCAAGCAATCTCCTTATCTCCAAGCATGCAAACCACTAGCTCTACTATTACAAACTATTAGATAACAATATGATCTTCAAGATCTTGTAGGATCCAGATCTAATCTTTTTATCTTATGCTTCCACTGAATCCCTAAACAACTACCCAAACACTCCTTAAATACTAATCTTTAGCCACAAGTTGGCTGGATGACATAATTAACTCCTTAGCCAAGTCAGCTCCTATTACAAACAAATATTAAATGCAACAATAGTCAGCTCATAAATAGCCTTACAAATATTTAATTCTCCATGTTGGCCTCTAAATATACATAGGAGAATACAACAAAAGATACCAACAATAAATGCACCAAGTCAGCCAACCAAATCACCAAGAACTCCAGTCGATAAACCAGAACTACCAAGCACCAGAGAAACAACTGACCAAGCTAAGAAACACCGAGCAACATAGGCATCACTGAGCACAAGTTCCATTGAGCGTAAGAAGTTTCACCAAGTTCCTTCAATGACTAAGCTTCCTTCAATAACCAAGACCATCAGTTAAAGCTACAACTGAGTACCACAGAACCAAAAAAATATACCACCATGCAGATTCACCGAGTACCCTAGAATGTCCCTGCATCAAAATTTGATAGTGTCTACAACCTACAATGAACCCCGATACAAACTTCACCCTGAAGTTGCATCCAAAATTGATTCAACGGGATCTTTTTCAAGCATACCCCCTAGGATTCTATTAGTCAAAGATGTAAGATCATACATTCACTGCAAAATAGGTGAAATAGGAGAGTTTGATATGTATGCATCTTATTAGAAGCTTTGCGGAGAATATGGTAGATTAAAACCTGAACACAAATAACTGGAAGTAATAGGTTTAACGAATGCCCTAAATTTTTTGAAGGATTTTAAGAATGAATGGATTAGGATTGTTCTCAATTGACTTCATGATGGAAAGTTATGGTTGGATGAGCTGGTAGAAATTACCAAGAAGATGATTCATGTGATCATCAATTTCCCTACCACAGATAAAGAAAAGGCAATTCACAATGCAATGAGAGAAGATATCAAGAAGAATACTGGAGCTGAGTGGGACGGTTGTGCAGTAAAGATTCACTCAATCAAAGACCTAGAGGTGAAATATGCAGCGCATGTCATCGGTTATAAAAAAATTTAGTAAAGAAGACAAAATAGTGTGCCTTATGGAGCCATTGACATTGCATACCAAATGGTTAAAAAAGGTTATCAGTTGGACCTAGCCGAGCTTCTATTGAGGCAAGTTGAAGAGAACATGAAGACAATCCGATCGGCAAAGTCCAACACATGTAAGTTTGGATCCCTACTAGTTTTCATATTCTTCTATGTACAATGATTTTTCCCTTCTATCGGTAATATAGAGTGGTCAACCTGCAAGCCAGTGATATCACATATTTCAGATTTGATTTTCTTGGGAAATAATCTTAATAATGTTTTAGATAATTATTTTGAACAATTCAAAAGTAAAATAAATTCTTGAAGTAGCATTCCCAGTCAACTAGTAGAAGACTATGAGTAGGAGATATGTTTTCTTGTGGACACCGACCACACATTGATAAAGGTTGTGGATCCTAGGACTAAATAGTTGGCCCCTATGGGATATGAGATAGATATTGATTTTGCTTCTAAATCAATTCATGATTTATTGGCTACTCCCAAGGATGTGAATGCGGAAAGGTTTGGAACATATGAGGAGGCCAAGACAAGAATAAAAATAGGCCTGATTATTGGTAAGATAACAAAGAAGTCAAGAAAAATGATGAAGACTCTTATAGAAAAGTTTGGAGATGATTTTGGATCATCTGATAGTACATTGGTTGAAGTAGAAACCGAAGGTTAGTTGATGCTAACTGACAAACCACATGACAATCAAGAAACTGAGTCAGATAAAGATGTAGACTCTACACTAGTTTTCCCTTCACCAACTCCAAAGAAGAAGCAGTTAGATGTGCAAACAAGGGCACACACAAGGTCTACAACTCTAGCCTCACCTCCACTAAAAAAAGGAGTTGTGAAGATTTCAAGACCAAAAGCAGTAGCACCGACGAAGACATACACAAAAAGAGGTACTAAAACTACTGTTGAAGCCCCAAGGAAAAGAAGAAAGTTGATTAGGGGTAAGTATGATTTAGATGATGAAGAATATAGCATTGATCAATTTAAATTTTTTATTAATAAAAGTAGATCAATTGATGAAGTAGCAAAAGAAATAATTGAGAATGGTGAACTTAGTGATCCTGAAATTAGTGAGTTTGAACTTCTGTCAACCAAGGATCATAATAAACTTGAAGAGGCAATCATATAGATGATGATTCAATTCAAAAGAGTTCCCATCAAGTTTTCCAAATATCTACCTAAGGCACTACAGAAAATAATTTCACAAAAATGGTCCTATGCCTTAGATACCGAGAAGAGAATGAGGGAACAATCCCTAGCTTTGGCAATCCCTCAATTAATTGTCCTTGAAATTGAAGAACACATGAGAAAATATGCAAAGAGGTTTAGAGTGAAGAACCGAGCACTACAGATACTTGATGAAAATCTACCAAACATAGATGGGAATAGTCAACTCATCCAGACTTCAATAGTTACAGCCCGAGAGCAAGCAGAAAAGATGGCATTAGCCAAAATTTCTTAGAAGAAGCTGCAAACAAAAGGGAAGAGACTTCACATTGATGATGCAGACCTAGTACTGAAACAAGATAAGATAGATATATCAGATACAGAGGTACCTGATACTAAAGATGCCATTAAGGAGTTGAACTTTACATAGGATGCACCAGATCAAGCTGAGATCCAAATCATAGATGACACTACACTTGATGTACTCATTGAGGACATCACAAATGGTGATCCTGATGACAAAGATGATGATGAAGATGTGACTATTGTTGGAGCCAAAACACAAGATGAAGGTACACTTACTGAGCCAACAATAACATCTTTACTAGGTGAACTTCCTATTCTGATGGAAGCAGTTGAAATAATCTTTAAGGAGAAACCCGAAGGCTCAATCCCCTAGCAACCAATGGATATATCAAGGGATCAAGGAACTACCAAAACTACAGAGACAAATGCTCCTAAGGAAAAAGAGGTAGAAACATAGGGCCAAGATAACCCTAAGGCAATCGAGGAAACCCCACCTAACACTACATCAGAGACTCCATCTCATTCAATTGATACATAGGTTACCGAGGAGCATAAAAAGGAGGATAATGTGTCAATCGAGCATGAAACATAGAATGTTGAGGAAAAATCAATTATTCCATTTGATAAGAGCTCACCTCAAGAGCAAAAGAAGAAGAAGAAGAAGAAGAAGAAACATGGAAAAGGGTCGGTCACACTTGAAGAAGTCATTGTTATACCAGACTGTGACCTGAGGAGCCTAGACCCCAAAGAACTGAGAAAATATGGGGAATTGTGTACAAGGAAGGAAGCTCAGGAGAATCTGAGAATGCAAGAACAAGGAAATTTTAGAGAATGTAAGAGATATATTACAACAAGTTGTACCCAAGGTACAAATCAATGAAGATACACTAATAATGGATCAACTTGCCACACTTGCATAAGAAATCAATGCCCCGGACATTGAAGTAGAAAAGAGAATTGAAGAGCGGGCAAAATAAAAAATACAGGAAAAACTAGTAGAGAAAATCAGCCAGGAAGTGGTAATAAATAAGGTAATGTTATCTAAGGTAATAACCAACATTCAATCTATTACTCAAATAATTATTCAAATGTTAGTAAAGCTTTGCACTATGGAGAACTTCACTACTAAGATCAGTGAGAAGATAAAACAGCTAGATACCGAAATCCAAGCCAGTGCACAAGCACCCTTAACCGAGCCAAATGCTTTTTATAAGAACATACTCAAAGTTCAATAACTTAGGTGGTTAAGAGATGATTTGAAGAAGCAGGAGAACAGGATAAGTGACCAAGTCACCGAGCTACAAACAGAGCTGCTTCCCCACCTTAAAATATTTGAGAAGCATTTAGTCAAAGCACAAGCTTTAGTTGCAACACCAAAAAAATTTGTGTTGGAAAATATCTTTGACATGCATGTACAAGTCGGTCTTGAGCACATTTCTCTAACCAACTTGAAAGAGGAATGGGTGAACCTCTTAGATTCTTTGAAGAAAACCCACTAGCACATATTTGATAAATTGTAAGTACATAACTTTTGAGTTTGGAATTATTATCAAAAAGGGGGAAAACATAATGTATATGCCAAATTGTGTAATTATATGATAAGTGTACTACACATATACCAGGAGCATGCACTGAGGGGGAGAAAATTTTGATAGAAAATTTATCTATGTATATATGGAGAAGTTTGAACATTTTTGAGATATAAGGTCTATATACATTATAGATTTTGATACTAATGCCAAAGGGGGAAATTTTTATCTCTATTTGAGCATTAAGTATTTTCATTAGTATCAAAGAAGATCAGTCAGTTACCTATGTTATTCATTCATTAAAAGGAAGAACTACAAGCTACATATGCTAGTCAGTTAACTATATAAGCTTTCATACCAAGTAGTCACAAGGCAGTACCGAGAACTAAAAGGAAACAGTTTTAACTGAGCACCATAGTAGTATTACCAATTATTAGTGTATACTGATACCAAGCGTCAGTAAACACCGAGTAGACTGGACACTAAACACCAGTGTATTTACCGAACAATATTGATAGTGTTTATCGAGCAATCCAGGAAACATCATAATAATTAGTTTTGGCACATTTATCTATGCAAATAGTTATAATAGAATCACAAAACATTTTACCAAGATCGAGGATCATTTATTATAGAAGTAATCATTAAATGTGATGATGATCTCTATGTAATTGTTAGATCTAGGTTATTTTTGTATACCATAGATCTTAGGTTATTTTCCTAAGATGATGTAAACCTAATTACGTCATGAAGGTTAGGCGGTGATGGAAATCATAGTAGTATGCTATATATTTGTATTTCATGACATTTTGATATATAGTTTTGACATATGAATGCAAAGGACAAGAAGGAGATCTTGAAGTAAGTAGACATACTTTAGACTTCAATTTCAGACAAGGTTGAGTAGCATTCAAAGATATTTAGTCAAGGCTACCGAGCAGTACAGAGGAACAATATCTACACATTGAGGTCATATATATTAATATTTCATAGATCTATTTCAAACAATCATAAGTTTTCAATTACAGATACTTCCTGTTATTCTCTAATCATTGTAACAGAGTTAGCATAAATCTCTTAATAGAGGAGACCTAACAGTCTTGTTGTAAATCTCTTAACCGAGTACACACTCAAGTAGTGTTGTTGAAATCCTTTAACCAGGTAGATCTAGTTGATCTTATTATTACTCCTAATAGGGTAAGATCATCAAAAGTGATCACAACTGGTAGCCTTAACCGACATACTTTATTATCTGTAGTAGTGAAGAATTTGTGGGTGTCATCCCCACCGCAATTTTTACCTTCTCACAAGGGTTTATGCGTAACCAAAATACTTATGTTATGTGATTGAATTGTTGTTTGTTTTCATGCAATTTACATTTACAAGTTAATTGAATGAATGATGCACACAATGGATTCAGTTGGATAGACTATTTTACTACTATTTGTTGATTAAGTTTGAAGTTAAAGGTTTTTGAGGGCACTGATTCACCCCTCCCCTCTCAGTACCTTATCACTCCATTCCAACAGATATAATCACTTATTTATAAGGAATAAATGAGATTATTGTGTCTGTCCCATGAATCTCTCCAAAAAAAATTACTTTCACTATTGCTAATGCTCCAAGAAAGATAATCACATATGATAGCTTGCAGGAGTTCGTGAATCACCAAGTCATTGAGCCAAAAAATTGTTTTGGGCAAGTAAGGGTACATTTAGGACTGTTGTTGTCTAGATATTTTGATTGCATCACTTGACACCAAAATTTATGAGGCTCCTTAAACATTTTCTAGATGATATTTGTGCCAAGATATAGGTTTTTCCTTCTGAAGCTATAGATTCCAGCTCCACCAGCATCCTTACTTTTGCAAATTGTGTTCTAGTTTATAAGGTGGAACATCCTATCTTCCTTCGAACCATCCCAAAAATATTTCTTTAGAGTGTTTTTCCATTTATTTCTCTTCTTTGTGTGTGAGTTCCATGCATGACCTATAATATGTAGGAACAACAAACAAAACTAATTTAGCCATTATGATATGCCCGGGGAGAGCGAGCCATTTGTGGCACCAGGACAAAGCTTTATTCTTTAAACATTCAAGAACCTCAATCCAGTGCTTAGTTGCATTAATGCCATTGAAGACCTAGACTCCCAATATTTTGGTTTGTAACATGTTCATAGAGAATTGCAACATGCCTACAATTTGCATTTACATTGATCGCCTAACATTAAAGAATAAAATTTGGGATTTATCCTTATTCATATGTTGCCTAGAAAGAACTTTGTACTCCAAAAGGGTATCCCTTATAGATTTGGCCTCTTGAATAGCAGGAAAACCATATAGCATAGTACCATCTATGAACTAGTTGTGGGTGATTGGTTTGTAGACATTTCCAATGTTGATTCCACTCCATTCTGAATGATGAACTCTGCTCTTGATTGTATAATTGATGGCTTTAACCATGATGACAAATAGAAATGGGGAAATGGGGTTACCTTGGTAGATCCCATTGAAATCTTGAAAGAAGCAATACAAACCCCCATTGATAGAGACACAAAATGTGATAGATGAAATACAATAGAAGATTAGTTTCCTCCAATGCTCGTAGAAACCCATCCTGAGCATGACCCTGAACAACCCCATAATAGGTAATAATAATCATTCCAAAGCTTCTCCTATGAATAGTGTATTCAAACTAAGTATTATATTCCCTATCATGAAGTGCATTTAAATTGTCAATCCAGGCATGTATACTTGAAATGGGATAGCATGATTTGTGCACTAAGTTTGTCATGAAGTCATTTTACTTAAGTTGTAGGAAGGAAAATACATGAAAGGAACTTACACTATTATTGTAGGAAATTAAACACACACAACTTCTAAATAAAAATGATGTTGACAACTATAAATTCAACTTTAACCTATTCTACCAACCCAAAGCATTTAGTATGACTATCTCTTCAGGTGCTGCAGGAACATACACATGTTATAATGCTACAGGAGAAAGCAGTGAATTTGAATTGAAATGTTGAAAATGCTTAAACTACTTACTCTATTCTACTCTAATCTACCTCCCAAGTGGGCCCCCTTGGTCAGCTTCTTCTAGATATTAACATAGAATATAACTCAAAATCACTCCTTCATTGTATTTCTAGAAAAATTGATTACATCATAAAATAATACACAGAAATAAAAGAGTAACTTGCTTCCAATTATAACAGCAAATAAAATCATTTGACTAACTTGATTTTGAACAATCATGTCTCTTTATATAGAGGATTGATATTTATTTAAACATAAAGATAAGTTCTAATTGATGCATGCCATAAAGAATGGAGAATGAAATAGTCCACGACAAAATATCATAAAAATTGAATAACCGCTTCAACAAAATATTGACCGCAAAGGAAATATAGCATAATCATGTTCCTATATCCCTTGAAATGATCATTCCTTCAATTCATCGGGAATGTTCCGCGGTGTCATAATGGTTCTCCTCATTGTGATTGAGACTTCATCGCTTCTTCATCAATGTTTTCGATCCACTCTCCAGCCACTCCTCTTTCACTGGCAGGTTAGTAGCACATGCATACATATTCAAGTATTGAACCATTCAACTTAATCCAAATGTTAGGACATACATTCAAACAATTATATGAAATACTACGACATATATATAATATTTAGCAAGGTATGTCAACTACTATTTACCCATAGGTTTTGTGGATTTGACTATACTTATAGTATGTACATAAGTTCAAGTACTTAAAAGTCACAACTAGTGTTTTGGAAATGTCTTAGAATAGATCATAAAAATAGTATAAAAAAGAGATAAAATATTGCCCATCATCTGCCCCATACAAGCATTACACTTCTTAGAAATTCCTCTAAACTCTCCAACTTCATTCTTTCCTCTGTGTTTGCTTTTGAAAGTGTAATAACCCTCTGGTTCTCTCCCAGTAGTCAATCATGTAGTCTTCATGTAGCTGGTCCAATTTTTTAGCATTAATGTCATACAAAAGCCATAGAAGCATCAGTGGCTGGAATGTCAAGGGACACCAGAGCTCATGCCATATTTGTCTTCCCAACTACATGTATTTAGGTGCTCGGTTAATTTTTGCCTCTAGGTTGAGAGGACTATGTGGTTTAGACTTCTTAAAAGCCTCTGGCAACCTGTTCCATCTATTTTTGACACAAGCTAGGGCTCTCTGAAATGTGAAATAAGGGATCCCTTAATATTCTTTATAGACTTTTTCTCTGACAACAAAAAATTTGTCCCTAGTTTCTATTTTTGTATTCACATAAGTGAGGTTGAACCAGTCCCTTAGTAGAACATCGGGCTTACTACATTCAACCCTTAAGGGTAACTGCTCTGATTTTTCTTGATTTCTATAATTATCTAATTGCCTAACATAATTAGTTTTATTTTGCATCCATGACATCAAAGCTTTTAGATGGATGTCTCCAATGTAAAGCAATGGATTCCAATCAATCTCTTCAGGAATGATGAAGTTGTGGAGATATAGTTCACAAAGAAAGTTTTGTTTCCAAACAGGAAGGGTTTGATATGCACCATAAAATTCTCGAGCTTTCCTAAACTCAGACTCTTTATCTTTGATAGTCATCATTAATTAGAACAAGAGAAATTGCTCTTTCAATAAAATGGCATATACTCTAGCAGGAGGCCTGCAAGCTATGATTCAGTCGGCCAACTTTAAGGCATGATCCATCTTCTATTTATATTTCTCCATTTTCTCTTTCAAGCCCTCTATTTCCTCTTTTTTATCATCAATTTCTTTTTGCATCTTCTTCCTCTCTTCTTTCCATAGAGTTTTCTTGAAAACAAACTAAAAAGAATGGACTGTAGAGTAGGTGGGCTAAACTCTTCTGGCTGAGTCTTTTGTCTTTTCTTTTCACTATGGTCTTTCTCTAAGTAATTAGTGAACCAAGTTCTCCTAAAAGGTACAATGGCATTCTTAAAATAAGAGTGAGCTGATGGTTGAGACAGTTGAGGTTCTTTCTGATTACCTTCTTGAACTATTTGATGACTTTCTTAAGGTTCACTCTGATGCATGGGAGGCTCATTATCAAGTGAATCATTTAAATTCTGGGGAAGATCTAGAACATTTGGTTGAACTAGGAAATTATCTGAAACATAATCAACATGGGGTTCTGTGGCAAGTTTTTCTGAGGGAATGACTTGGCTATCTGGAGGAACTTGTGGAATTTTACCTCATCCAAGAGCTTCTCCACAAGGGAGTCTCTGTTACCTCCACAGTTTTCTTCGGTCTCTCTACTACATGAGTAGTTGTTGTAGGATTTGACTTCCTTTTCTTACTTCTTGAAACTGTAGGGTTTTGGGGTTCATTCTCAGGAACTGAAGTTCCTTCACCAGTATTTATTTTTTCTTTCTTTTGGGAAGAGAAAGGTACATTTTCCTCTGGAGTAGGGGAAGGTTCATTTTCATTAAGATTTTCAGATCCTCCTTGGGTAGTTGTTTCAGCAGCTAGCTTGAAGGGAGTTTCACTCTCATTAACAAGTTATTCAAGAGGTTCATCTTGAGGTTGCAAAGTCTTGACCCAAATAAATTCATCCCATGTCAAGGGAGACACCTCTCTAAGAGATATTTCAACTAATAATTTAACTAGGGCATGGTGCAAAACAAAACAAAAAATTCCTTTATGGGTTTCTTCAGCACTAATGCTCAACATATTATACAAAAAATTTGGAATGTTTACTGGAAAATTATGCCTGATATAGCTAAGAAATTTAGAATGGTGTGCATGAAAATGGGAAAACCTTCCTTCACAGGTGAGATACCTTATAATATGTGATGTCAACTCATTGAATGAGATAGCAAGTGACATGCACTTGCAACCCTATTTGTTCACCTCCAATGGAGGGTCTGAAGGAAGAGTGAGTTGAGCTCAAGCTAACCTAGCATCATGTTCATTGGGATAATGATCCCCTATTGTGAGAAACCTATTCACATCTGCAATGCATTCCTCTATTGCCAAAACCATCAAACCCCATACATTTTCCTCTCCTTTCTCAAATGTGTTCATAAATTTAGTAGTTACTTCCTCATCAAATTCTATCAACTTTAAGAAATACCCAAGCCATCTGCAAGCATGGAATCTCCAGACTGCTTCTACTTCAGTGAGAAGAATGGTATGGACCCTTGGCTCATGACACATCAACTACCCTCCCATTGTTCCATATTCTTTCTCTGAATTTCTTCTATAATTTTCCAGTTTACAATTTTCTCTGCTCTAAAATTTCCTAATTTCTTAATTCCTCTTGAAATACCTTGACATTAAGCTCCTAACTACACTTCAAACTACATATTTCCTTGCAATCTCTATATTGCATTTTTTTTAAATGAGCAATAATGGAACTTTACAGCAAGGAATTATAGCTTTAAATGCAATTAACTTCCACATAACTTGATTATGTCACCTTAGGGTTATATCAATAAGAAATCAGGGATAATTTGGGAATTTTTGTATGATACTTGTGTGAAAAATAAAAGGACTTAATGAAACAGAACATAAGTAAAGATTTGAACTGATAGACAATCTCGCTAGGAATGATGGGTACAACAATAGTGACTTAATAAATTAATACACTTTCCTGCCCCCTACAAAATAAAGACAAGTGTCCACACTTGTCATACTTAGCAAGATGTAGAAAACTGGTGTAGTGCCAAATTATAGATATATGCAGTATTAGATATAATTATCAAAATGTGTGTGCTAAAAGTGGAAAATATTGAAGATTCATACCTATCATTATGTTTTTAGATGTGATAGAAGGTGACAAGAATTGAATTCATCAGAAAAGGTATGAGTGCTTTGGATGTATGCATCTACTGATGTGGCAATTATTGAAAACATATAAACATAGAAAATGTGATGATGTGGAGGATGTGTGGGTGGAACGTAGAGAAGTGGAGTGGGTTGTAAAGAATAATGTAGAAAGTGAATGGAGAATTTAACTTCATTATAAATGAAGTGTTTATTATGAGCATACTTGAATGGACTTTAGTTTGAAGCTGCAGGAAGAAGGTTGGTACCCTCTACTGCAGGAAGTATTACCTGTTGTGCTTGTAGAATTGTATCTCTGAATTACTACATGAAATAATTCTTGGTTTGGGGTTGATGGTATAGACAAATTCGATGACCATTGACCAATATTTTGATTTAAAGTGGATCAATTATTTTCAGTTGGATTGCTCCATTGTCAAAGACATGATCTATCTCGTATGGTCCTAACCACCTTGTTTGTAATTTGCCTTGTATTTCATGAAATATTGAATCAAATAGTAGTACCCAATCACCTACTGTAAATTATTTGTTCTTTATGTGGGATTCATGCCAATTATTCCTCTATTTTTGGACTATCTCTATGTGCTCCAATGTAGATTTTCTCATCTCATCCAAAGAGTTGAGATGTAGGAGACGGTCTTATTGTGTTGTAGGAAGATCAATGTTTAGCTTCAAAGTAGTATGAAATGTTTTATGCTCAAATTCAATGGACAACACGGATGCTTTCCCATAAAACAATTTGAATGGAGTGAATCTTGTTGTTGTCTTCCATGTAGTTCTATATGCCTAGACTGCTTCTGAAAGGCGGTTGCTCCACTCACAACGGTTGAGTTAAACTATTTTTGTGAGTATTTCTTCAATTTCTCTGTTGGCGACTTTCACTTGGCCATTGGCTTGTGGATGGTAGGGACTGGACTTCTTATGTCTGATGTTGTATTCATTCATTAGTTCTGTGATCAAGTTGGATGTGAATTATGCTCCTTGATATGTTACTAGCTCTCTCTGTACATCATAGTGGGTGAATATTTATTCATACAAGAACTATGCTACTTTGTTATCAGCATGATTCATTGCCTTTACTTTGACCCATTTGGTTACATAGTCTGTGTACACAAGAATGTATGACTTTCCATTAGATGGAGAGTCTATAGGACCTATAAAATCCATGCCCCATTTATCAAATGTTGTGACAACCACTTGTGGATGTAGAGGCATTTCATTTGATTTTGTAGGATGACCCATCCTTTGACATTTATCACATTTTCTAGTATAATTGGTGACATCTTTATGAAGTGTGGACCAATAATAACCTATTGTCAATATTTTCATAGTTTTCCTTTTATCTACAAAGTGTCCTCCATAGGGTTCATCATGACAAGCATGGAGGATGTCATAAGTTTCATCTTCTCGTACACACCTTCTCATGACTTGGTCTAGACTAGTATAGAACAATGTATTGTCAATCCAAGAAAAATGAAAACTTTTCTCAACAAGCAGTTTTCTTTCCTTAGGAGAGAAATGTGTAGGCATCTTGTCAACTACAAGGTAATTAACTATGTCATCATACCATGGGTTCTTGACAATAATATGGAACAAATGGTCATCACGGAATGTATCATCGATTACAAAGGTATTGGTTTCATCATTCTGGAGTCTTGATAAATAATCATCTATGACATTTTCTTTACCTAGCTTTTCAATTATTGTTAGATTAAATTCTTATAAGAGCAAAAGCCATCTTGCTAACCTGCTTGAGATGGTAGGTTTTTTCATAAGATATTTTATGGTTGCATGGTCAGTATGAAAAAAGATTGGATATCATGTTACATAATGATAAAATTTATTCAAAGCATAGACAATTGCCAAGTGCCAATAATTCTTTTTATGTGACTGTATAATTTAACTCTAGCCCATGTAGACTTTTTCTGATATAGTAATAGCATTTTCAAGGTTATTGAATTTCTGGCCTAAGACAACTCCTATTGCATAATCAGAAGTATCAGTATGTATATGGAATGGTAAAGACCAATCAGGCCCTTTAAGTACTGGTGCTATTGTAAGAAGGGACTTGAGCTACATGAAAGATTCCTCACAAGTTGGTGTCCATGTGAACTCGGCCTCTTTTGTAAGCAAGATGTATAGTGGACTGGCTATTTGACTAAAATTTTGAATGAAACATCTATAATAACTAGCATGTCCTAAAAAGGATCTAACATATTTTTGCTTAGTAGGTGTAGGCAATATAAGAATTACCTCAATTTTTGCAGGGTCCACTTGTATGTCAGCTTCTGAGATGAAGTGTCCTAGCACAACTCCTTGCATCATCATGAAACATTTTTCACTATTCAAGGATAGATTGTGTTCGTTACATCAGATCAACAATTTTTCCAAGTTTTCCAAATCTTCTTCAAAAGTAACACCAAATGTGGTGAAATCATTTATACAAATTTCCATGCATTCATGTGGTATATCAACAAAAATGTTGATTACAGCCCTTTGAAAAGTTGTTGGAGCATTACATAAACCAAAAGGTAATACAAAATATGCATATGTTTCCCAAGGACATGTAAATATTTTATTTTCTTGATCCTCTGGAGCAATGCTAATCTGATTGTATCCTCTATATCCATCAAGAAAAGAGAAGTACTTTTTACCAGCTAAGGTATCTAGAACTTGATTAATGAATGGAAAGGGAAAATAATCTTTCTTTGTTGCATTATTGAGTTCTCTATAATCTACACATATTCTCCATTTACCCCCCTTTTTAAGGACTATTACCAAAGGTGAAACCCATTTACTATCCAAGATTGGATAAATAAAACCAGCATTCAACAGTTTTTACAGTTCAATCTTTACAATTTCTCTTAAGGCTAGGTTAATTATTCTCTAAGATTGGGAAAGTGGCAGACTGCCTTCATTGATGTAAATTTTGTGTGTACAAAGTTTTGGGCTCAATTCTTTCATATCTCCATAGTCCCAAGCAAAATCTTTTTCATGTTTATAGAGGAGTTGGGTTAACAATGTTAATTGTTGTGGTGGCAATTTATTGTTAACATGAAGATTGTGGCCAAGTGAGAGCTCCACATTAGTTTTCAGTTCAAGCATTGATACCTCATATATAGGGCTTATAGATATCTCATAGGGTAGTAATTGATGGATAATTTCAGGTTACACTAGAAGAACACCATTTCATACATAGATAATTGCAAAACAGAGCTTTTAGAGATATCTTTTACTGTGACACAGTCATTAGAAAGGATGCTTTGGATCACATCATCATATTCTTGCATTTTCAGGAAATATTTTATGTGTAACATCATTATTTGAGTAACATAGTTTAGCTCTTCTTCCTCATCTCCCAAATATGGCCATATAGGAGTACTTAAATCTAGTTGTGGTTGGGCTGGAGGATATTATGTTAACTTTTTAATTGTTTGGCCATCTGAGATTATCATGTTACCTAATTTGCAACTGATATTAGTATCAATTTTAGCTAACCAAGGTCATCCAAGGATAACTAGATAACCAACAAGAGTTACCTTGGGTGATAATATGATGAAGTCAACAGGATATTCCCAAGAATCCAATGTAACTACTATATATTCTATTATGCCATCTGGGGTGACAATGAAACTGTCTACAAGTTGTAAGGTTGTTGGAGTGGTCCTTAATCCCTCTATACTCAATCTATGCATAGTATCCTTAGTCATAACATTAATAGAAGCTCCAAAATATATTAGAGTATTCTTCACAGACTGGCCATTAATTATAATATCAACAACTGGCTTCCAGGATCAGAGTACTTTGGAATGACTATCTTTCCCAACATAATATCTACAAGTTGACCTATAACATGTGTTGTTTGAGGATCCTTTTTCTTTCATCTAGGCTTCTTGAGACAAGCCTCTTTTATGGATTTTCCATAAAGAGGAACATCTTTAACAACTTGAAATGGTGGAATCTGAATATGCATGTTTTTCAATTGGTCAAGGATATCAAATGGTGTTTCTTCCTAGGGTATAGGTTTTTCTCTCCTAAGCATTTGAGGAAAAGGGGGATTAAATAAGGTGTGAACATCAATTTGACTTGATATATTAGTTGGTGGGACTTTATTTGGAAAAGTGATTTCTAGAAGTGGTGCTGATGCTATAGGAAGGTTTGGAACTTTTATTATAACAGGAGTGCAAGTAAAGTAGTACCGAATCTCAAGTGAATATCAATTATTTCTAATGTATAGGTAGGGTACTATTGAGCATTAGTATCATACACTGGTTGATGTTGTTTCTTATTGTTAGGATTGGGTTGTGTTTGAGAAGGTAATTGCGTTGGCCTTGGAGGAGGACTTGTGTCTATAGGAGGTGGCATAAGTGTCGGTTGAGACACTAGAGGTGGTATTGATTGATAACCAAGATTTTGATTAGGCCATTATTGGGGTCCTTTCCACTAGTTATATGGTTTCCAATTCCCCTATCACGGTTTCCATTGATTTTGAGGTTGTGGCCATTGGGTTTTCTGTGAGTTAAACCACTGGTTCTGTTGAGTATTAGGTCAGGCAATGTTCCAAGCAGGTTGGGAGTACTGAGAAGGATATTAAAAATTATGTTTTTTCCATTGGTTATTATAAGGATTAAAAGATTACAAAGGGTCCTGAGGCATACCTTGTCTTGGGGCCCATGGCCGATGTTGAGAAAAAAAGAATACTTGCTCGTCCTCTCCTTCTATATGCCTAAACTTGGTAGGAAGTTGTTGGGTCTCCAAATTTGCCACCAGCTTGCACTGACAATCCTTCTTTTGTTACCAACAATGAGGGCAGTACTCAGCTAGCTTTGCCTCGACATTTTCATGCTTCTTTTTGGCCTACATTATGTCCAGGTGTGTGGCAACATTGTTGATAATGTCTTGTTTGAAATTTGACATAAGGTTTGAGATTTCCATCTTAGATATGGCGTATTTATTTCCTTTAGCAAGTGTAGGTTGAAATCCTTTGCCCTTCTTTACGGCTGATCTTGAATAGTGAAGGTAGATTTTTTTAAGATCATCCCGAGAAGATTGAGATATATCTCCTCCATCCATAAGGTCTATTGCTTCAAGATAGTTGTCATTTACTCCCCTCAAGAAAATGAGTTTTTGTGAATCCTCTTGCAACCCATGTTGAGGATTCTTCTGCAGATCGTACAAGAACTGTGAAATGTAATCTTCCAGAGTTTCATCTTCTTTCTGTGACATCTAAAAAATTTCATCTCCGCTCAAGTCACCCCCTTTACAATACTCTTTATACTTTTGCAGAAACAAAGTCTACATCTCATTCCAATTGGTTGTTGCATTAGCCCCTAATCTCATAAACTGTCTTAGGGATGACTCCTTTAATGTTTTTGGAAACAACTTAAGTTTGTGGCTATCAGTGTTTTAGTCAAAGCTTTGAAAAATAATTTCAAATTTAAATAGAAAGGTGTCAGGGTCTTCAGTTATTAGGCCATAGAAATTTTGAAGTGCACCAATAGGTATGTTTTTTAGATTAGCATTATTGATAAGCCTAGAAAGAGGAAATTGAAAGGTAGGTTGTACCATTACTACATGTACTTGGGAGTGAAGTTGTGGCTAGGAAATGACAATAGCCAGAGGATTATTAGCAATAGGTGCACTTGGGGTGGAATTATCAAGAAAACTGGGCAAAATTTTAGCAAAAGGTCGAAGGTAAGATGAATCAAAAGGGCCTTCTATAGATGAAGATGCTACAGGAAATTCTAGACTTGCATCAAAAAAAGGTAATTCAACTTCTACAGATTCTTCATTCAAATTAATAGGTTCTCTTGGAAGGAATCTTCTATAGACATCATGTCTTCTTCCTCTTTGATGCATGCAAGTAAATGGATGAACTTGTGAAGCAAGTTCAAGACTTCAAACTACTATATAGAAAATAGGAAACTATCTAAAATGACTCAATAAGGTCCTTAGCTTGACACCATCCCTGACAATGGCACCAAAAATAAACAGTCCCATAATAGGTAATAATAATCATGCCAAAGCTTCTCCTAGGAATAGTGTATTCAAACTAAGTATTATTTTCCCTATCATGAAGTGCATTTAAATTGTCAACCTAGGGACATATACTTGAAATGGGACAACACGGTTTGTGCACTAAGTCTCTCATGAAGTCATTTTACTTAAGCTACAGGAAGAAAAATACATGAAAGGAACTTACACTATTGCTGCAGGAAAGTAAACACACACAGCTTCTAAATGAAAATGATACTGATAACTATAAATTAAACTTTAACCTATTCTACCAACCTAAAGAATTCACTATGACTATCTTTGTAGGTGGTGCAGGAACATACACAGGTTATAATACTTTAGGAGAAAGTAGTGAATCCTACTTGAAATGCTAAAAATGCTTTTAAACTACTTACTCTATTCTACTCTAATCCACCTCCCAAGTGGGCCCCCTTGATCAATTTCTGCTAGCTATTAACATAGAATATAACTCAAAATCACTCCATTGTATTTCTAAAAAAATTGATTACATCATCATAAAATAATACACGGAACTAAAAGAGTAACTTGCTTCCAGTTATAACAACAAATATAATCCTCTAACTAACTTGATTTCTAACAATCATATCCCTTTATATAGAGGATTGATATTTATTTAAACATAAAGATAAGGTTTGACTGATTCATGACATAAAGAAATGAGAATGCAAAATTCCACGACAGAATATCATAAAGACTGAATAACCACTTCAACAAAATATTGACTGCAGATGAAATATAGCATAATCGTATTCCTATATCCCCTGAAATGATCATTCCTTCAATTCATTAGGCATGTTTCATGGTGTCATAATGGTTCTCCTCATCATGACTGAAACTTCGTCGCTTCTTCATCAATGTTGTTCATCCACTCTCTAGCCACTCCTCTTTCCCTGCCAGGTTAGTAGCACATGCATATATATTCAAGTATTGAACCATTCAACTTAATCCAAATGTTAGGACATACATTCAAACAATTATATAAAATATTGCAGCATATATATAATACTTAGCAAGGTATGTCAACTACTATCTACCCATAGGTTTTGTGGATTTTACTCTACTTATAGTATGTACATAAGTTCAAGTACTTAAAATTCACACCAAGTGTTTTGGAAATGTCTTAGAACAAAGCATAAAAATAGTATAAAACAAAGACAAAATATTGCCCCGTCAGACCCCGTCCAAGAACTGCCATGAAACCCTATCAAATGCTTTGGAGACATCCAACTTGATAATCATGCCTAAAACCTTATCCATTTTTAGAGAGTACGCAACCTCACTAGAAAAAATGATTCCATCAATGATGTCCCTACTTAGCACAGATCCGCTTTAGTCAAGAGATATGACTTTTCCAATAATTATTTTCAGTCTGTTCAAAAACACTTTGGAAATAATTTTAAAAATGGTATTGTCGGGGGAGATTGGTCTAAATTCATTAAAAGATGATAACTCTTGTTTCTTGGGAATTAGAGAAATAATGGAGATGTTGATATCTTTTTTTAAACCTTTTTGACTTACGAAAGTCTTCAACCAATTGCTAAATACCAGATCCCATAAAATGCCAGCAATTTTTTAAAAAGTGAGTTGTGAACCCGTAAGGGCCCGGGGATTTGTCAAGATGGATTTGGAACACAGTGGTTTTAACTTATTCTAGAGAAATTCAATCACACAACATAGAGTTATCTTCATCACTACATGGCCTTGGAATGTATCTAAGAAACCCGCTTGATTTTTTTTGTCCATGGGTGCCACCTAATAGGTTCTGAAAGAAGGTGATAGCCATATTACCAACTTCTTCAAAGCCTTCCACCAAGAGATTAGAAGTGTTCATAATTTTCCCAATCTTGTTGGAGGCTCTACGCACTTGCACTGAGTGGTGAAATAATTTTGTATTAGCATCACCATCTTTCAACCATAACTCCCTAGATTTTTCACACCAATACAATTCCTCATGTTTAAGAACTTCTACCAAATCAACTTTTAGTTTCCTTTCTAGTTCAAATTCCTCATTATGCATACCCTTCAAAATGACCAATTCGTTCAGTTGTTTGAGTTCATCCTTAATGGGGATTTTTTCTTGGAAGATGTTCTGAAAGCTAGATTTGTTCCAATCAAGCACCTTATGTTTAATGACTACAACTTTTTAACCATTTTAAAGTTGGGAGAACTGCTAAAACTGGCTTCATTCCATAATTGTTCTAGTAATGATGGGAGGTCTTTGTCCCTCCACCACATAGACAAGAATTTGAAAGGGGCTCAAGGTCTTGGGTAGTAGGAGGCAATTCTCAATTCAATAGGAAAGTGATCCAAAATAGAGAAGGAAAGAATAGTGGCATCAATATAGGAACCTACCAAAAACCAAATATGAGATATAAAAAATCTATCAAGACACTCAGTAATTGTAGTAAAATCTTTGTGCCAATTCGACCAATTGTAAGTGCCATTACTTGTAGGGAAGTCAATGAGACTAAAGGTGACAAAAAAATCTCTAAAGTTGCACATTGGCTGGCTAATATGTCTCAAGCCCACACTTTTCTTTCATAAAATAGTGATAGAGTTGAAGTCTCTACCGAGAACAACTAGGTCTAAGGTGGACCAGTTAAACTGCAAGATAGTGATCCATAGGTTGCATTTGTTTTTTGTGCTTATAGGCCCATAGACATTTATAAGTGTGAAAGGAACATTGTTTATAAGATATGTGTTGGAATGGAAAGATAAGGGACTGAGAGGGGAGAGGTGAATTAGTACCCTCAAAAACTTTTATCAATCTGCAAATAGTAGTAAGCTAATTTATCCAATTGAATCCACTGTTTGCAACATTCATTCAATTTACTTGTAAATTTAAAGTGCATGAAAAACAAACAATAATTCAATCACATAACATAGATATTTTGGTTACACAGAAACCCTTGTGAGAAGGTCAAAATTGTAGTGGGGATGACACCCACAAATTCTTCACTACTGCAAATAATAAAGTATGTTGGTTAAGGCTACAAGTTGTGATCACTTCTGGTTAAATGATTTTAACAACACTACTTGAGTGTGTACTTGGTTAAGAGATTTACAACAAGATTGTTAGGTCTACTCTGTTAAGAGATTTTGCTAACTCTGTTACAATGATTAGAGAATAACAGAAAGTATCTGTAATTGACAGCTTATGCTTGTTTGAATCAGATCTATGAAATATCAAATATATATCACTTGAATGTGTAATTATCTGTCCTCTGTACTACTCGGTAGCCTTGAATGATTCTGAATGAATTGAATATCTCTGATTACTTCTCAAACCTTGTATGAAAATTGATGTCTTTAAGGTGGCTACTACTTCAAGATCTCCTTGTTATCCTTATCCTCTTCCTTATATCAAAATGACATAAATTACAAATATATAGCATACTACTATGATTTCCATCACCGCCTAACCTTCATGACCTAATTAGGTTTACATCTTAGGAAAATAACCTAAGATCTACGATATACAAAATTAACCTAGATTGGACTAATACATAGGGATCATCATTACAATTAATGATTACATCTACAATACATGATCCTTGATCTTGGTAAAATGTTTTATGATTCTATTGTAACTATTTACATAGATAAATGTGTCATAACAGATTAGTATGTCATTTTCTGGATCGCTTGGTGAACACAGCCAACACTTCTTGGTGAATATATCAGTGCCCAGTGTCCAGTGTGCTCGATGTTTACTGTCACTCGATGCTCGGTATGCCTTGATGATAAGTAAAGCTACTCTGGTGCCCGGTTAAACCTATTTCTATTTATCTCTCAGTACTACCTTGAGAATACTTGGTATGAAGGCTTATTTTTCTAACCAAATAGAATATGTAGCTTGTAGTTCTTCCTTTTACCAACAGATCATCAAATATGACCAACTGATCCACTTTGATACTAATGACAACATCTAATGCTCAATAGAGATAACAATCTCCCTCTTCGGCATTAGTATCAAAACTTTTAATGTATATACATCAATATATCTTTCACTATCCTTGCTTCATATATACATGAAAAAAATTTCATAACTCTGCATAACTCCCCCTCGGTGCATGCACCCAATATATATGTAGTACACTTAGCATATAAATATACAATTTGACATATATATTATATTCCCCCTTTTTGAGATTAATGCCAAAACTCAAAAATATGTACTTACATCTTATCAAAAATGTGTTGATGGTTTTTCTTCAAAGAATCCAAGAGGTTGTCCCATTCCTCTTTCAATTTGGTGAGAACAATGTGCTCAAGACTGACTTGTGCATGCATGTCAAATATGTTCTCCAACATAGAAATTTTTGGTGTTGCAGCTAAAGCTTGTGCTTTGACAATATGCCTTTCAATTATCTTCAGGTGGGGAAGTAACTCGGCTTGAATCTATGTGACTTGGTCACTTATTTTGTCTTCCTGCTTCCTTAACTCTTCTCTTAACCGCCCGAGTTCTTGAACTTTGAGTATATGCTTATGAAAAACATTCATCTCGGTTAAAGAGGCTTATGCACTAGCTTGGATTTCGGTATCCAGCTATTTTATCTTTTCACTGGTCTCAGCAATGAAATTCTCCACAGTGCAAAGCTTAACTAACATTTGAATAATATTTTGAGTGCTAGATTGAACATCGATAATCACCTCAGAAATTTTTACCTTGTTTATTGCCACTTCCTGGTTCATTTTCTCTGCTAACTTGTCATGTATTTTAGACTCTGCCCTTTCCTCAAGTCTCTTTTCTGCTTCAATATCTGAGGTGTTGATTTCTTGTACTAGAGTGGCAAGTTGGTCCATTACTGGTGTGTCATCATTAATTTAGACCTCGGGTACAACCTATTGTAAGATGTCTCTTACATCTTCAAGTATTTTCTTGCTCTTACACTCTTTTCTCAACTTCTCCTAAGCTTCCTTCCTGGTGCATAGTTCCCCATATTTTCTTAATTAACTCCTCAGGGTCTAGAGTCATCAGGTCACATTCAGGTATTTCAATAACTTCATCTAGTGTGACCGGCCCTTTACCATGCTTTTTCTTTTTCTTCTTTGATTCTTGAGGTGAATCCTTAACAAAAGGTATAATTTCATTTACCTCAATATTTGGTGTTCCTTTCCCAGTAGACACATTATCTTCTTTCTTCTGCTCCTTGGTAACCTGTGTGTCGGTTGATATAGAGGGAGCTTCATACGTAGTGTTTGGTGTGGTGGTCTTGATAGTCTTAGGGTCATTTTGGCCCGGTATCTCTAAATCTATATCCTTAGGTTCATTTGTCTCAGCATGTGTGCTTGTCCCTTGATCCCCTAATGCATCCATTGGTTGCTCGGGGATTGAGCCTTCGAGTCCTTCCTTGGAAATTATTTATATTGCTTCTATCATAATAGGAAGTTCACCTAGTATTGATGTTATCGCTGGCTCAGTGAGATGTCCCTCTTCTTGTGTTTTTCCTCCAGCAAGAGTAACATCCTCATCATCAACTAGGTCATTAGGATCACCATTTGATGTCTTCAATGAGTACATCCAGTGCATTTTTGTCTATCATTTGGATCTCAACTTGATCTGGTGCATCTTGTGTTAAACTTATTTCCTTGGTGGAATCTGTTGTATCAAGTACATCGGTATTTGATAGGTCAATTCTTTACGTTGGTGCTAGATCTGCATCATCACTATGTATTCCCTTGCCTTTTCTCTTCAATTTCTTCTTAGGATTAATGGCTAAGGCCATCTTTTCTGACTCTTCTCGAGTTTGTATAACTGAAGTCCAGATGAGTTGACTATTCTCATCTATGTCTAGCATGTTTTCATCAAGTATCTATAATGCCCAGTTCTTTACTTGAAATATCTTTGAATACTTGCTCATCAATTCCTCAATCTCAGGAACTGTCAATGTAGGAACTGCCAAAACTAGGGATTGTTCCCTCATTCTTTCTCAGTAGTCAAGGCATAGGTCCATTTTTTTGAAATTACTTCCTCTAATGCCTTCGGTAAGTATTTGACAAATTCAATAGGAACTCTCTTGAATCTTATCATCATTTGTATTATGGCCTCTTCTATTGTATTTTGATCCTCAGTTGACAAGTGCTCAAACCGACTAATTACAGGATCACTAAGTCCACCATTTTCTATTATTTCTTTTGCTACCTCATCTATGGACCGACTCTTATTTACTACAACTTTGAATTGATCATTATTATCTTCATCATCATCTAAATCATATTTTCCCCTAATTAACTTTCTTCTTTTCTTAGGTGCTTCAGTAGTAGTTTTAGTACCTATTTTCTTATATGTCTTTGTTGGTGTAGCAGCAGTTGGACTTATTATCTTTGCAACTCCTTTCTTTGGTGGAGGTGAGGTTTCAGTTGTTGATCTTGTTTGTGCCCTTGTCTACACTTCTAACTACTTCTTCTTTGGAGTGGGGGTAGTAGAAATCAGTGTCGAGTCTACATCTTTGTTTGACTTAGTTTCCTCACTGTCATGTGGTTTGTCAAAAATAAGTAACTGACCTTAGGTTTATACCTCAATTGGTGTATTGTTAGATGATCCAACATCATCACCAAACTTATCTACTAAATTTTTCATCATTTTCTTGACTTCTTTGTTATCTTACCGATCACTAGGCCTGTTTTAATCCTTGTCTTGGCCTCTTCATAGGTTCGAAACCTTTCTGCATTTACATCCTTTGGTACAGCCAACAAATCTTGTATTGATTTTGAAGCAAAATCAATGTCCATCTCATATCCCATAGGAGCTAACCATTTTGTCCTAGGCTCTACAGCCTTAATCAATGTGTGGTCAATGTCAACTAGAAAACATATATCTTGTTCATAATCTTCCACTAGTTTCCTTGGAATTCTACTACAAGAATTCATTCTACTTTTGAATTGCTCAAAGTATTTGTCTCAAACATTACTAAGATTATTTCCCAAACCCTTAATCAAAACTAAAATTTGTACTATGACAGGCTTATCAATTGACCACTCTATATTACCGACATATGGGAAAAATCATTGCACATAAAATAATATGCAAACCAGTAGGGATCCAAACTTTCATGTATTCGACTTCATCGACTAGATTTTCTTCATGTTCTCTTCAATTTGCTTCAATAGAAGCTCGGCAAGGTCCAACTGATAACCTTTCTTAACCATTCTATAGACAATGTCAATGGCTCCACAAGGCACACTATTTTGTCTACTCTACTGATAAATTTTATAACTGATGACATGTGTTGCATATTTCACCTCAGGGTCTTTGATCATGTGTACCTTCATGGCTCATTCATCCCACTTGGCTTTGATGTTTTTCTCAATTTTTGCCCTAGATGCACTACGAATTACTTTCATCTTATAAGTGGTAGGATACTCGGTAACATCATGAACCATTTTCTTTGTTATTTTTACTGGCTCATCCAACCACAACTTTCCATCATGAAACCTACAAGAATAACTCTAATCCATTTTCTCTTAAATTCCCTCAGAAAAATTAGGGCATTCATTAAACCAATAACTTCCATTTGTTTTTGTTCGGGTTTCAACTTTCCATCTTCTCCACATAGCTTCTGGTAAGCTGCATACATGTCAAAATATCCAATCTCTCCTATTTTGCAATGAATATATGATCTCACGTCCTCAACTAGTAGAACCCTAGGTGGTATGCTTGAGAAAGCACCCACTTGATCAATTTTTTATGCAACTTTGGGATGAAGTTTGTATCGGACTTCATTACATGTTGCAGACACAATAAGGTTTACTTCCTCCTCCTCTGCAAACTTATATTTATTCACCTTCGATGCAGATGCCATTGTTTCTTAAAATAGGGTTTGGGTAAATACTAGTATGAACATCTCAGTAGTAACAGTAATTACATGAAAGTGTTGATAAATTACTTGGAAGTTTTTGATATAGCTCTCAAATACTCTAAAAATTCATTGCTTGAAATCACTCTTGGAAACTCTTTGCTCTCCTTAATTGCTGGTGAAAAAATGAACTAAGTTTATCATGTGTTTATAACATTTTTCAAATTCTTGCTCAAAACCTTTGCATTAAATGCTGGACCTACTCACAGCTCAATGACAACTGTCAAACTCAGTGAGTACCACAAAATACCAATAGCTTGGTTAACACAAAAAAATTTCACTCGGTTAATACTGATACTCTGTTAACCTTACATAATAGTCACCGAAGGGTAACTCCTTACTCGGTCTAGCATATACCGACTATAAACTCTTTAAAGTCCAAAACTTATAAAACCATAATGCATCTCAATTCATGCGGATTCGGTATGTGCACATCAAATATAAGGAACTATATGTAAAATATAATCAACTTGAATTATCAATTCCGTACATACCTTTTTCAGCTTAGGTGGAGGTGTCGATGTCACCCAATCCAATGGATGAGGTTTCACCGACTACATTACTTGACTTAGCATTATCATTTGATTCCTTTCTCCACATAGTGTTTCTTATTCTCATGATATCTACAATTGTATTGCCATTCTCAAAAACTTGTTCTTCTGGTGCTTAGTCTCTGCAATCTTTACTTAGGTGACCAACTTTGTGACAGTGTAAACATGCCATACCAGTTCTTCTCCAGCTTCGATATTTTCCAGCCCATCTCTTCCTCATGCTATTAGCTACAATATTTCCATACCTTCCACATATTGTGCATTTAACCCATGTGTTATAATCCCAAGTGTAAGCATTACCTTGTCTTCTCGATTGATAGGATTTGTTCTTTTCTTTTGGTGTCCAGACTTGCTTCCTCTTTGTCATGCATTCTTGTGAGATGTATCCCTGCATGTTGCAAGTGTAACAATGCTTCTCCATGTAGGGTTTGTTAGGATTCCCATTCAACTTAGATCTACATTCATATGCTTGATGTCCAAACTTATTACAATTATAACAATGACCATTGAACTTAGGAGTGGTTTTAGGTTTACCTTGTGCTTTACTCCTAAAAACATATGAAGTGTGGCCTGGTTTACCACAGTGATAGAATTTTAGTGTCTTAGGTCTCTAATTCGGGTTCTTATTCATCTTCTCAGCTTGTTTAGATGATTTTCCTTTCTCAATGTAGCCTAATCCAGTAGTGCTTCCAAGTCCTCTTTGACTAATTAGAAAATCATCAATTTTCTTAGAACTATCTTCAGCCTTTTTCATCATCTCATTATGTTGTTGTTGCATCTTTACTTCATTTCTCAATTTTTCATTTTCTTCCCTGAGTACTCCAATATCTTCAAGTTTCCTTGACAACTCATTATTCACTTGATTGATCTCTTGGCTTACAATAATCATCTGATTGGATATTTCAAAGTGATGCTCAGTAAGTCTTAGTATCTTAATTTCCTCCACTTGTAGTTGTTCAGTCATTTGTCTTCTATCTTCAACAGCCAAATTTATCTCTTATTCAACTTGTCTAGCATTGTTCATCATATAAATCATTCTTACCATTTGTTTCTCTTGACCAATCTGCATGGCTTTCACTTGTTCAATCAAATGAATATTTTTCTCAGATAAATCAGAAATTGCACTTTCAGAGCCATCAAAAATACTGCCTGAACTAGATCTGATATTATCAAATAGATCATCAATCTCTTCTTCATGATAGTTAGTCTCATTTTCCAAAATAGCCATGTTCTTCCTCTGAACCAGTAACTTTTTCAATGCATCCTTAGCTTTCTTGTATTGCTCAATAAACATATGCATCTAAATCTTTTGATTCTCTATAGTTTTGTCTAACTTGTATCTCTCCATAATTAGATCTTTCCTCTTCAGTGGTTAAACCTTCCAATAAGAGATCTAAGCTCGGATACCAATTGTTGGAATGGAAAGATAAGGGACTGAGAGGGGAGGGGTGAATTAGTACCCTCAAAAACTTTTAACTGATTACTCAATCTGCAAATAGTAGTAAGATAATCTATCCAACTGAATCCAGTGTTTTCAACATTCATTCAATTGACTTGTAAATGTAAAGTGCATGAAAAACAAACAATAATTCAATCACATAACACATATATTTTGGTTACGCAGAAAACCTTGTGAGAAGGTAAAAAATGTGGTGGGGATGACACCCACAAATTCTTCACTATTATTGATAATAAAGTATGTCAGTTAAGGCTACAATTTGTGATCACTTATGGTGATCTTACTTTATTAGGAGTAACAATAAGATCGACTAGATCTACCTGGTTAAAGGATTTTAACAACACTACTTGAGTGTGTACTCGGTTAAGAGATTTACAACAAGACTGTTAGGTCTACTCTTATAAGAGATTTTTCTAACTCTGTTACAATGATTAGAGAATAACAAAAATTATCTGTAATTGACAACTTATTCTTGTCTAAATTAGATCTATGAAATATCAAATATATATCACCTCAATGTGTAGTTATCCATCCTCTGTGCTGCTCGGTAGCCTTGATTGATTCTGAATGAACTAAATATCTCTGATTACTGCTCAAACCTTGTCTAAAAACTAATGTCTTGAAGGTGGCTACTGCTTTAAGATCTCCTTGTTATCCTTCTCCTCTTCCTTATGTCAAAATGACATGAATTACAAATATATAGCATACTACTATGATTTCCATCACTGCCTAACCTTCATGACCTAATTAGGTTTACATCTTCTTAGGAAAATAACCTAAGATCTACTATATACAAAATTAACCTAGATTAGACTAATACATAGGGATCATCATTAAAATTAATGATTACATCTATAATAAATGATCCTTGATATTGGTAAAATATTTTATGATTCTGTTGTAACCTTTTACATAGATAAATGTGCCATAACAGATTAGTATGCTATTTCCTGGATCACTCGATAAACATAGCTAATATTGCTCGGTGAATATACTGGTGCTCAGTGTCCAATGTGCTCAATTTTTACTATCACTCGGTGCTTGTTATATTGTGATGCTTGGTAAAGCTACTTTGGTGCCCAGTTAAACCTGTTTCCATTTAGCTCTTGGTACTGCCTTGAGAATACTCATTATGAAGGCTTGTTTTTCTAACCAACTAGCATATGTAGCTTGTAGTTCTTCCTTTTACCAACAAATCATCAAAGATAATTAACTGATCCACTTTGATACTAATGACAACATCTAATTCTCAATAGAGATAACAATATGTGACTTTTGCAAAATTCCAATTATATTCAGAGTGGGAGATAGAGATGGAAAAAACATTGTCTCTCCAAAGAATACCCATAACACCTTAGATGCCTAAAGAGTCCAAGAAAAATCCCTTCCATGGCCACCAGCACCTTTCAAAGGCCATACCCTCAGCAACAGAAAGTTTGGTCTCCTATAGAAGAATGAGATCGCCAGAGTAAATGCTCAAATGCCTCTTTATGAGGTGACACTTATCAAGGGCCCTTATACCCCTGACACTCTAAGTCATTATCTCCATTGCTTCCCAAGGGAGGATATTCCTCCCTTAGTACTTAAAAACTTCTTGATGTTGGTTAGGCCCATTGCAGCTACCTCCTCTTCTCTGAGTTGCTTAAGTGATTTCATGCTTCTTGTCTGATTTATCAAAATTCATCCAATTCATCCCATGTTTCCTCCTAGTCTGCATCTAAGTCAGATCTAGAATCATCCCCTGAATCATATTCATGTTTTTTTCAGAGAATCCCCAACAACCATATCATTAACCGGGGTTGGAGCAATGGCCAATGCATTTGGGGCTTAGATTTTAGCGGGATTAAAAGAGTTAGTAAAAGATAGATTGATCTATCGCACCATACTATCATTGTGTACAATAGTTGAAGAATGAGCTTCCTTTTTCATGGGGCCCATCTTAGGAATATCTTTAGACTTACATTAATTCTCAAAAGGGGATATGGCCCTGCAACACAAACATAAGTGCTTATCCTCCTCCAAATCTATCAATTGTTGCCACCAAACTCTATCCACCAATAACTTGATTGAAGGTGGGATGGGCTTGATTTCTACAACTTTGATCTCGATGAATTTACCCAAGTCAACATCAATCGCCTGAAGATCAATATCAATGAGTGTGCTCAATGATCTCCTAATATTCTCCAAACATTGTTTGGACCAATACTCCATTTGTAAATTTAGGAGCCTCAGCTAAATTGGTGCTTCATAAGAATGAAAATTTGTGTGATCAAAGTTGTGGGACTAGGTAATCAATATAGGGTTGTTTTTAAGGTACCAGATGTCTGCGCTAACAATTTTATTCTTAGTTTCCTCACTAGCAAATATCACCATGAAAAATTGGTTGGGTGGGAATTTTAAAATGACTTATGTCTTCCAGTTATGTGTGATCCACTCTTTAATTATTTCCCTAGAAGGTATGATGGTAGTGAAATGACATATGAAAGCAAGGTTGTCGAGGATTTCAATCTCTTCTTTGGCTTCCTCTGAAACATCTATATCGATCTAATCCACATTCTCTATTGATGGAGCCTTAGGAATAGGGGAACAAAGGATCAACCCATACAAATTCCTACCAAAGGAGAAATGGTGAGGGCTTGGCCCTTGCCCATGGGGACCTGATCATCCAGAGGGATGCCTCGAAGATGCCCTATCATAGAAGGAAGGTAGGCATTTTTCCACCCATTTTCCACCTTCAAACACCCATTGGACCACATGACTCAATCATGGATGTAGATTTGGATTCGACTTTTCCCTAGCCAAATAATTCCTTCCATCCTATGTAGCTTGGTTGTGATCTCCTTCGATAAGGTTTCTTTAACTTCTCAAGCCCAGGAACCAACTTCAAAATCATTTTCTTTAATCCTATCATCATCACCTTTGCAAGCTACATCTTGCACCACTGCACTTTGTACCTCCTTTATTTTCTCTACTCTTTGCACTTGCTCTGCCATTTTATCAGAAAAATAAAATAAAATAAGTTTAAACATAAAAGTAAATCCATGATGATTTTGATTTTAGAATATAGTTTAAAGACATAATTTATTGAGTAATAATGATTATTAAATAAATTTAAAGAGGAATGTTAGTTAAATTATCGCTTGTAGGCATGGGACATTTTTAAGTGTCTACATTTTGCCTCTCTTTGATACAATACATTTCAGGCTTTGTTTCAAATAATAATAATAAAAATTATGCTCTAGTATGCCCCAACGAGATGAATGTGATGGCAAGGTAAATGATGTCCCCTAGAGATATTATTTATGCAAGAAAGGGATGAATGATTTCTTTAAATAAAATGATGGTATCTATGATGCTTATGAGATGAAAAAATATTTTGATATGCTTCTATGTTATGTGATGGATGTATACATTTTCTATATGATGTGATGCCATGTCAATATTCTATGCACTTTATGTTTTTGTATTTTCATATGCACTTTATATGATGTGACTACATGTGATGCAAATTAGATGATAGACTATTCTAAAATGAATTTTATGTTATTTGTGCATATACATGAGGGATGTATGCATTTTGATGTATGATGAATGATTTATGTTGTATGAACTAACATGATTATGTAGGATGCAATCTTTTTGTTTGTATCATGATACTCTATCACAAGGATTTGTTAGGACTAACAAAGATAATTTTTAGTAATGAAATTTTTTAGAAGATGATAGTTAGGGGATGAAATAATGAGAATGAATCCTTGATTGAAACCCTTAGATTATAGTGCATAGAGAGCTTAAAGTGCTAATAACCATTCTTGAATTCCAACTAAATTGAGTTGTTTATTTATAGTCATTGAGCCACTTTATTATAGCCAAAATGGGTACCATCGTACCTAGATATGAATAATATAGGTATGATTATCCTCTTGCATTAAAAGAAGCACGCTGAATAAAGAAGGAATATGGGCTAATCCATCTAGGTCGAGCATTCAGAGTCAAGGTATGTGTAGTGTATCACAACTGAAGTATCCATTACAATTTTGCATTTGGACATTGTATATGGATGCGAAGGCTCTTATAATAGACACCTAAATTTCTCTTTTAAGACTTCACATCAAACATTCCACAAACACTAGACAAAGAAAAATAATTCATGAGCCATCATGGCATCTCTAAATCACTTGTGGATATCTTGGTAATGCATAAGAACATGACTTGTGAAAATCAAGACATAATAAGGCTAACTTAACTTAACAAGTTGCAGTTATATTGATTATGTGTCTATATTTTTATAGTAATTTATTGGATTTTGACATTTTGTTGATTCTATCTGATTTCAAGAATAAGGTACCCCATATAAGACTCCTCCATCTGATTTCAAGTGTTCCTTCCCATGTCTACGATAACATAATTTTTGACAAAAGAATTTGTTGTGGGACTAGTTTGATAGATGAGACAATTTGGGCAGTGCAGCTGAAGACCTGTTGACTAGTTTTGACTATTTTGACTTGGTCTTGTTGAAGCTCAAATGTGTTGTATGTCATCTTTCAATGCCTATTTTTGAAATGAAATAATTGGTTTATCTACAAAGGAGATATATTGTTGGATTTTAATGTTTTTTATTTGTTTGGTTATTTTTTACAGTGTTCTCAAGACTTTTGTAAATGTTTTTGGTCCACCATAGAGTTTGTATGTTTGGAGTTGAGGTATGTATAGCATATCACATAAGTGAATGCCCTTATCACAAACACCTCAAACATGGTTTCCCTATATGAATTTTTTTTGTTTTTGTGATGTTTTTAAACTTTTTTTAAAGTCTTTTGCAATGTTTTTTTTTTGTTTTGAAAGTTTTCTCAATGTTTTTGGTATTTTCAAAAATCTTAAATCACTGAATGAGGTGAAAGGCATATGTAAGGATTTATTCTTAAATATATGATTGTATTTATTTTCCCATGTGTCTAGTAAGGAATGGAATGTTATGAATGGATGATGGGATGGCAATGGATAGGTGAAAGATTGGTGAATCAAAGTTGATTTGGATGAAAGGCCTATCTCACAATGGGATAAAATGTTTACCCAAGCTAAGGGACTAGCTATGGTGGATATGTAGGTAATGGCATGACACAATGAAAAAAAATGGGCTCTACAGGGAATGGACATATCAAGAGACTTATGAAACTATGTTCTTCATCTTTTTATATCCTTAATTTTGATCAAGACCAAGAAACAGATTTGGCATAGGCAATATGAAATATGACAATGGATGAAAGAAGAAAGGGATGGTTAAGACAACAAATTTTTATTGTAGGGTGTGGATAAAGTGAAGAAAAAAGGATGCATGAATCCTTGTGAAGATCAAAGATGAAAAAATGGGTATGGATGGATGTGAGATCATGAAGGATGTGATAGGTAGGATTGTATGAATGAAACTTGCCCCCAAGTGTAGAGGGAAATGGATCACACATGACACTTATTTGCCAGGATTTCATCATGGTACTTGCCCAAGGAACCAAAACAAGTGGTTTTCACCATAGGATGAATTATTTCTCTTCATTTCTATTTATTTGTGTCATACAAGGCATCTGTTTACCAAGGTAACCATTTTTTTTGTATTTTTAACATTTTTGGAAGACAATGGATGTAGAAAAGGACATAAAGGAAGGTCTCAAACATTGTGTTCTTTGGATGGTACTCTTGAAGGATTTGTTATAATGGACCATGGCTATTGAAAGTATACTCAAAGATGTTGATAGGGTGATGGAAAATGAGGATGAAATGAGTGATAAAATGGACTAGGGTAAGGGTTTATGAATAGGATTGGATAAGGGGGATGGAAGGATGGAAAGTAGGTTTTGGATAATGAATAGTGTAATGGGAGACTTGTGTATTGGTGGATGGAAATTTTGGAAAGATCAACATTGGCACACACTTCGAGGGGTGGTGAAGTGATGGAAGTAAAATTGATTTTGGATTTTGGGATTTTGAGGGAGGAGTGGACATGGATTTTGGGACACAAGGACCCAAAATAGATGAAGGAGGTGATGGAGTATATAAGGTAGTGTATTTTGGAACATAGGGACCCAAAATAGATTTGGAAGATGGAAGACATTTATGTGGAGGATTGATGGGAGCCTTTGGAATAGAAAGCTTGGATGCCAATTTTGATCTTTCTTTGGGATATTGTGGTTTCAGGAGCTACTTGGGAATCCACATGGTTTTTAATTATCATTGTTTTGCAATTTTTTGGAATGCATTTCCTGCATAAGGGATTTAGGAACTCATATAGATTTTGAATTTTCTTTTTTCTTTACTAGCCTTCATGGCCTTTTCAACTTTTCTTTTTTATTTTGGATCATATTTCACTTTGTTTTTACATGGAAATTAGATAGGACATGTTGATCCTTGATTGCATGTAGATTACTTGACTTATATAATTTTACTTCAAATCCAAATTACTTAGAAGTGGAGTGGTATTCATGGGTGGATAGGAATTTTATGGAGGCATTTTGGATGGGTAAATTGTTCTCAAAGATGTGTTGCTTTAATGACTTCCACATGGGAAAATGTAAGTGGATTATGAACTAGTGAATGGAGGAATATATGGACCTAAGATGGATGGAAGCGACAAATATTTTGACTTTGAGATATGAGGAACCAAAATAGATGAAGGAGGTGATGGGGACTGTGTATGCTTGGGTTCATATGGGGGAATGTTGGATGTAGAGGGGATATAAATATATTGATGGTGAGCTATATAGCCAAGGTCATGATAATATAGATTATTTGTGATATCAAGGGGTTCTAATATACCTTTTTTATTTAGGCCTACCCCATTTACTTGATAATGAATTTTTAGACAAATATTCCTAGCAATTGGATATTTATTTTGAAACAAGATGCGAGTCCATTTTGTGGTGGAGGAGGTACATATGGAATAGTAGCACTATGGAGTAGACTAGACTTAGTAAAAGTGGATGAACCAAATTGATATGTAATAGGATCATTATTAACTTAGATAGGGTTGATGAAATCTTGAGGTGGACATGGGAGATTATGACATGGAGATGGAGGGATGATGGGAGCTTTTGGTGGACAGGGAGGATTATTATATGGAGATAGGGGTATATTTTGATCTTGACAAGGAAGAGTACATTGGATGGAGTTTAAGGGACATCATGGTCTTGCTTAGGAGGTGGATTATGAAAGGGACTTGGAAGAATATTTTTCTATTGGGATGGAAGGAGATCATGTTGGATAGGAAACAAATGGATAAGAGGATCACCATGAGATTATGGAAATATGGGATCTTGTTCAAAGATTGATGGGTTTGGACATTCTTCGTATCTTGATCTTGACCAATTTTAGGACTTGTTTCTTTATACGTTGGATTATCCTCTTGACATGGGATATTGGTTTGGATATGTATGGTTGCTTCTTGAAAGGTCTCAAAACTTGGACATGAGTTGGATGGACATGAGTTGGATGGACTTTAATTGGGACTTAATGGAGTAGCTTTTCTTGGGAGTTGAGTATATAGTGGCATTGGATCTAATAGTGTTGAATTGTAAAAGGGACTTGTACTAAAGTATGGACTAGTTGGGATTTGTATTATGGATAGCCCTTTTGGGATAATTGGAAAGGTGTCATCATTATATTTATTGTATGATGGAGATGGCATGGATGAAGGAATGGTGGGACATATGGAGGTTTCTTATGGGTCATTGCTCTATATAGGTATATGATTTTGATCATGTTCCAGGATAGCGTAAAGACATATGTTTAACTCCTCATCTAGTAATTATAAATGTTTCAACATTCTAAATATAAATACATGATTATTTGGAAGAATATGAGAATCCATCTGATGTGTTGGGACATGCTAAGGCAGTGGGACAAGATAAGGTGGTAGAACATGCTAAGGTGTTGGGATATACTAAGGTGTTGGGACATGCTGATGTGTTGGGATATAATGAGGTGCTAGTACTTGTTGGGGGGTTGGGACTTGTTGAGGTGTTGGAGTATGTTGAGGTTCTAGGACATATTGAGGTGCTAGGACTTGCTAAGGTATTGGGATATGTTGGGGTGTTGGGACATGTTGAGGTGTTGTGATATGCTTGGGTGTTGTAGTTCTTGATCCATTTGTCATTGTTTGCTTGACAAAGCTAGTAAACATTGTTGAATAATATGGACTAGTTGTAGGTGTCCCTTGACTATTTTGGGGTTGCCCTAAATTGGAAGGGACACCTCATTGAGGAACACTAGGAGGTTGTTGTTGACATCATCTTAGTAAGTGGAGTCTTTACTTAGGTTGAGGTGTTGTACTGGAGGAACTTGTTGCCATTGTTTATGAGGTGCTTTTTGGGTAATCTAAGTTCAATATGGAAGGTGTTGTTGTGGTGGTGAGTACACAAGATGTTTGTAGAAAGTTGGCAAATAGGGGATTATTATACTAAAGCCTAATAGTGATGGAAGATGTGGTGACTTGGGAAGAATTTTGTGTGGAGTTGGTCGATGGGAGGACTGAAGTGAGTACATGGGGTCTCGTTGAGGGAACCCAAGATGATTACATAGGTATGCTTTCTATTATGGTGGATGCATCGGTTCCAATGGGCATTTTAGCACCTTTTTGTACAAGCATGTGAAGTTATTTGTTTGGATCAAAGTCTAGCATGGACTCTAATATTTATTTCAAATTCTCATCATGTAAACCTTAATCAATCTATTCTTTTATGCATCTAGCCTTGATTTCCTCAAGGGAGAGTTCACTTAGAATATCCTCTTGTATTTTCTCATGACGTAAAAATGTCTTAGGATTATTGTAATCTAGTGTCAAAGTTCTTGGGGAAAATTCAATGTGTTGATGGGGATCATGATTGGGGTCCTTATTGTACTTTATTGTGTCTTTACTCTTCTTGGATCATGTATCAACATATGAAAGTCTATGATAAATGAAAGACAACTAGGGAAATCAATTTTTTTTTATTTTTGACTTTTAGAAATGTAAGGACAAGAAGGGAAATGACAATAAGGGAAATTAATTTTTTTTGGACTTTTAGATTTTGTGATGCTAATGTAAACTAGGAATTAAAATTATGTCTAATGTGTAAGTACTTTACCCAAAGAGATATTCTAGAAAATTCTAAGGTAAACCCTTTAAGGAATGACCTAAATGACATTGAGAACTATCTTGACACCGAAAAGGTAGGGAAAAGTGATAAATTATAGCAATAGTGTCTGTCTAAGACAAATTTTAACCAAAATGATAAGGTGCCTCTGCTAAGGAAAGTAGATAAGGATGGTACTGACAATGTCAAGATAAAATGCAAGACCACTATAGGAATGTCCTAGAAAATGCACCCTCTAATTTAAAAAATTACTCTATGGAGTGCAGTACTTTAATCCTAAGGTATACAAGTTATGCTTTTGAAATTTTTGGATTTTGAGACTAAAATTATCACTAAGCAAAAAAAATAAGATTCTAAGAATGTGAGAGATGTGTATCTAAGTATTCCAATCACAAGGAACTGAGATCAAATATTAGTGTAATGTTTGTAGGACTTGTGTTGTAGAACCAATGATGTAGGACAAATATTGTAGGACCAATATTTTAGGACAAATGTTGTAGGACCAATGTTTGTAGGACAAATGTTGTAGGACCAATGTTTGTAGGACAAATGTTGGAGATGTACGAACTCAACAAACTCACAATCAATATGTAGTTGCAGGACTAACTCAAAAAGAATTGATCTACATATGTTCAACAACTTTTTCAAGCTACAAGTTTTTACGAAGTCTATCACAACAAAAGAAATATACACGCATATTAATCTAAGGTCAAATTGGCTTCATCTATAATATTATAGGCCCATTGCTTGGGTGTATGTCAACTCACACAATATATCTTCCACACAACTAGAGCTTAAAATCCCTTTTGAAGGTGTCTATGATTTTGCCTTTTTGGGGTATTATTTTCATGTTAATGAAGATCTCTTTCATAACACAATATCTCTGTGACATATAGGATGGGAATCTTGGGAGGAGACTTTGTTTCAACCTCCCATTTCACTATAATAAGACAAATGTTTGGAGGTGAACTAGGTGGCCTCTAATTAATAGGGTTGTAGTAAGTTTTGTGGCATCTCCCCATTCAATTTTTACATGTGTGACTCACTTAAGAGACTAGTTGACCATCCTGGCTTCTTAGGGATACTTCATTCGATCCAAAATATCAACAAAACACCTCACTTGAGCTTAAGGAGATAAGACCAAAGTTTTCTTAGTCTTATTTATATACTGGCCGAAAGGATTTGCTGGTTTGAGGTCATCCTCTATTGGATTAAGCAAACCCCCTTGACAATCCTCTCTTAAAATAAAAATGATTGCTAATCTAACAGATTGTGCAAGCGTACCAAGAACTCAAGACACCAAGTTAATCATATTAAGCACCAAAAATCCATGTGTTAGCTAATATAAATCATCCATACAAGCAAGCGAGTTCATTTTTAGAGAACCAAACAAAATGATATTTGCCTTGTTCAATTTTAGATGAACCAAAGTCCAAATGTATTTTGCCTTGTTCGATTTGTTTGCACCAATCTCAAATGTTCTTTGCCTTTGTTCAATTTTTAACCATGCATTAGTTTTAAGGACCAAACTAAAGTATAAATTGTGATGTTTGAGCATGAATTGTTCATTTTAAAGAATCAGAATGAAAGATGAATTGATTTTAGATTTAAAATTATTAAGTCATGTTTCCAAGCCACAAGTTGCAAAGAAAAACTTAGTAATGAAAACCTTAGCAATTAGTTTTGGAATTCCCTAAGTGAACTAAGATTAATGTCACGATAATTAAATTGTTCAACAATTATCCATACTTTGTTAATATACATGTCAATAACTCCTTCTTCGATTTATGTCTCCAAAGCATTGATTCATTGTACACAAGTTGGTTCTCTATTTTCGTTAATCTATCTCTCTCTTCTTTGTTGCTCAAGAGGTTCTTGAATCTTGACCTCTTTGTGTTTTGGTGGCTCACTAATTTTTTCATTACATTAATTGCATAGTTTAAATAGAGAAAATATGTCATTTTATAATAGAGAATAAGATTTTAGACACAAGAGAAGTAAATGTTGTTTGTAGTTTTGAAACAATGTCTTTGATATTTAACGATTATCACTTGCAAATGCACAGAAAAAGAAAGTTTTCAAAGATCTTTTTTTTTTGCAAATATTTCTCATCAAAATTAAAATAATAGAGAATAGAGACCCCCTATATAATTTTAAGAACTTTCCAAAAATGTAACTTTTCAAAAAAAAATGTTGATTTGTGCCAAGAAATAAATGTTTATGAAACCTCATAAAAAAATTATTAAAAAAAGAAAAAAATCCAAAAATCTCAAATTTGGACTGTAGATTCCTTATGTCAAAAAAAAAATGCAAATTTTTTTCATAGAATAATTCCTTAATTTGTGCCCTAGGGACCAATTTTATCAAAACATACTAGTTTTCAAAAATTGATTTTTTTTGCAAATATTGTTTATCAAAATTAAAATCATAGAGAATTAAACCCCCTATGTAATTTCAAAATATTTCCACAAATATAATTTTTTCAAAAGAATATGTGATTTCTGCCAAGACATGATTTTTTTATGAAATTTCATAAATAATTTTTTTAAAATTTTAAAAAATCCAAAAATTTTGAATTTTGGACTATAGGCTCCATATGTTAGACGAAACCTGCAAAAAAATTCAGAAAAAAATTCCAAGTCATTTGAAAGATATGACCAAATTTCATGTTGGGTTCACCATTTGTAATTGGGTAATAAGGGATAAATGTAGAAACCTACAATAACATCAAATATCTCAACCACAAAGAGATAATTAATGTAATTAGTATTCCCAATAATCAAGAGAGGATGTAAGACAAATAATAAGCATAAATAATAATCAATATTAAATTAAAAGTATCAGATTTCCACATCCATTTCAAATGGTCAATGTGCTTCTGGATTAGATTGTGTATATTTTTTTAAGCATCAACATTTCGAATCACACTCTGTGATCCATCATCAGGATGAGAAAGTGCAAGAATGTAAAGATAAAGTTGCAGACCAAGTAAGTCACAAGATATATAAGGAAAGGGGATGGCCCAGAAACCTATGCAGAGAGGAAAAAGGAAACAAAAAAATAAGAGAAATTAATAAAAAATCCAAAGGTGAAAAAATAAATAAAAGTACACACATACAAATAGAAATAAAGGATCAAAAAAGGGGGTATATATATGTGTGTGTGTGTGTGTGTATGTATGTATATATACCATCACCTATGTATTTAAGGATAATAACTAAAGACAAAAATCCAAATCAGCATAAAACGAAAAAAATGTAAGACCACACCTATGTAAATGAGGAAGATTAAACAAAGACAAATAAGTCAAAGGAAAAACAAAAGATATATATATATATATATATATATATATATAATGAGTAAAAATCTATGTAAATGTCCGCACATATAAATGAGTATTATTAAGTATAGACCCATAGGTCTATATTTAATAATGCTTAAGTGTAAGGACCAAAATATATCAAGGAGTATATATATCAATACATAAAAGTAAATACATAAAAAATGTGTGTTATTAAATATAGACATCTAGGTCTATATTTAATAAGTGGACATATATACACATATATATACATATATACATATACATACATATACATACATATATATACATACATACATACATATATGTGTGTGTGTGTGTGTGTATGTATGTATGTATATATATATATATATACACATATCTATATATATATATATATGTATATATACATATATATACATATATATAGATATATATATGTATATATGTATATATATATATGTATATATGTATATATATATATGTATATATGTATATATATATATGTATATATGTATATATATATGTATATATGTATATATGTATATGTATATATGTGTAATATATATATATGTATATATGTATATATATATATGTATATATATATATATATATATGTATATATGTATATATATATATATAGATATATACATATATATACATATACATATCTACATATATACATATATACATATATACATATACATATATACATATATATATATATATATATATATATACATATATATATATATATACACACACACATATATATACATATATAAATGTATGTGTGTGTGTATAAGATCAAAAAAGGTCAAAAAGGGAACGTAGACCAAAAAAGTAATAAAATAGACCAAAATAGCATTGAATAAAGGATCAAAAAAGGAATAGACCAAAAAGATAGACTAAAAATAAATCAAAAAAGGTTCGAATAAAGGATCAAAAAATATATTCCTTTATCTCATAAAAGGAGTAATAGAACAAAATAGTATTGAAAAAAGGGAGCAAAAAAGGAGATAGACCAACAAAGGAAGGAAAATAGACGACTAAAAGGACACCCCCCTCTTTTGATCCTTTTAGTCAGCTATTTTCCTTCCTTTGTTGGTCTATTTCCTTTTTTGCTCCCTTTTTTCAATATTATTTTGTTCTATTATTCCTTTTATGAGATAAAGGAATATATTTTTTGATCCTTTCTTCAAACCTTTTTTGATCATTTATTCAATGCTATTTGGTCTATTTTATTACTTTTTTGGTCTACTTTCCCTTTCTGACCTTTTTT